>ONZH01019772.1:0-107184 GCA_900303285.1 Rhinella marina | reverse complement strand
TATAAATATCTAGATAATGAATAAAAAATATGACATCAAAAATACATTCACTAAGAGAATATATATATATATACACACAGCAATTCAAAGAGTTTTCTGTATTTTCATGACTATGAAAATTGTAGATTCACACAAAAGGCATCAAAACTATGAATTACACATGTGGAATTATATACTTAACAAAAAAGTGTGAAACAACTGAATATATGTCTTATATTCTAGCTTCTTCAAAGTAGCCACCTTTTGCTTTGATTACTGCTTTGCACACTCGACACACTTGGCATTCTCTTGATGAGCTTCAAGAGGTAGACACCTGAAATGGTATTCCAACAGTCTTGAAGGAGTTCCCAGAGATGCTTAGCACTTGTTGGCCCTTTTGCCTTCACTCTGCGGTCCAGCTCACCCCAAACCATCTTGATTGGGTTCAGGTCTGGTGACTGTGGAGGCCAGGTCATCTAGCATAGCACCCCATCACTCTCCTTCTTGGTCAAATAGCCCTTACACAGCCTGGAGGTGTGTTTGGGGTCATTGTTCTGTTGATAAATAAATAATGGTCCAACAAAACGCAAACCGGATGGAATAGCATGCCGCTGCAAGATGCTGTGGTAGCCATGCTGGTTCAGTATGCCTTCAATTTTGAATAAATCCCCAACAGTGTCATCAGCAAAGCACCCCCACACCATCACACCTCCTTTTCCATGCTTCACGGTGGGAACCAGGCATGTAGAGTCCATGCGTTCACCTTTTCTACATCGCACAAAGACACGGTGGTTGGAACCAAAGATCTCAAATTTGGACTCATCAGACCAAAGCACAGATTTCCACTGCTCTAATGTCCATTCCTTGTGTTCTTTAGCCCAAACAAGTCTCTTCTGCTTGTTGCCTGTCCTTAGCAGTGGTTTCCTAGCAGCTATTTTACCATGAAGGCCTGCTGCACACAGTCTCATCCTAACAGTTGTTGTAGAGATGTGTCTGCTGCTAGAACTCTGTGTGGCATTGACCTGGTCTCTAATCTGAGCTGCTGTTAACCTGCGATTTCTGAGGCTGGTGACTCAGATTAACTTATCCTCCTTCCTTTCCTGGGGCGGTCCTCATGTGAGCCAGTTTCTTTGTAGCGCTTGATGGTTTTTGCGACTGCACCTGGGGACACTTTCCCAATTTTTCAGACTGACTGACCTTTATTTCTTAAAGTAATGATGGCCACTCGTTTTTCTTTACTTAGCTGCTTTTTTCTTGCCATAATACAAATACTAACATTCTATTCAGTAGGACTATCATCTGTGTATCCACCTGACTTCTGCCCAACACAACTCATGGTCCCACCCCAATTTTAAATCAAGAAATCCCACTTATTAAACCTGACAGGGCACACCTGTGAAGTGAAAACCATTTCAGGTGACTACCTCTTGAAGCTCATCAAGAGAATGCCAAGAGTTTGCAAAGCAGTAATCAAAGCAAAAGGTGGCTACGTTGAAGAACCTAGAAGACATATTTTCAGTTGTTTCACACTTTTTTGTTAAGTATATAATTCCACATGTGTTAATTCACAGTTTTGATGCCTTCAGTGTGAATCTACAATTTTCATAGTCATGAAAATACAGAAAACTCTTTGAATGAAAAGGTGTGTCAAAACTTTTGGTCTGTACTGTATATATAACCCTGAGGAAGCTAGTTCACCCGGCGATACACGTGGGGCATTATACCCATAGATCATGCCGAACTAAATCTATATAAGATGAGTATATTCTCCTAGTGCATGTATATTTGATGTCATATTTTTTATTCATTATCTAGATATTTATATTCTTGCTCTGATTTCTATACTGTTTACTTATTTGGCGGCTCATGCCACTGCAGTCCGCCCCCTGTTGCTCGACTGGTCTGGAAAGGCCTGTAGCAGTTTCTGAACCAGGGCCTTGTGGTAGAAAGTGACTCAGGTGCTCCTTTCCTCCACGGGTATAAGTTGGGCAAAGTTGTCCTTGTAGCGTGGGTCAAGGAGGGTGTACACCCAATAGTCATTGGTGGACAGTATCCTCTTGACCCGGGGATCACGACAAAGACAGCCAAGCATAAAGTCTGCCATGCGCCCTACTGTGCCAACACGCAAGCCTTCAGCCTCCTCACTTAGCGGACTCTCCATCTCCTCCTCCCCCCCTTCCTCCGACCCCAATTCATCCTCCTCAGCCCATACCTGCTCAACAGGTAGCATTGAATCACCCCCTGATGCATGGTGGCCAAGAGTTTCTTCCTCCTCCTCAGCCTCCTCTTCCTCCTCAGTTTCGCTCTGCGAAACTGACAACAGGTTGCTCTCAATGTCACTGTCTTCCCCCACCTCCTGTGACCCTGCTGAATCCTCAGATCTTAGGTTCCTCAAGGAGTTCTGGATGAGGCACAACAGAGGGATGGTGACACTGATGATGTGTGTATCACCACTGACCATCTCTGTTGCCTCCTCAAAGGGACCTAAGACCTGGCAGATGCCAGCCATCCACGTCCACTCCTCAGCATAGACATGAGGAAGCTGACTGGCCTGACTACCACCTCGGGGGATCAGCTGGCAGTCTACAACTGCCCTGCGTTGTTGGTACACCCTGGCTAGCATGTGTAACGTCGAATTCCAACGCGTGGGAACGTCACACAGCAGCCGGTGAACAGGGAGTTGTAGCCGCCCTTGCACAGTCCTGAGGGTCGCGGCATCGGTGGTGGACTTGCGAAAATGGGCGCATATGCGCCGCACCTTGGTGAGCAACTCACTCAACTGGGGGTAGGTCTTGAGGAACCGCCGGACCACCAAGTTGAGCACGTGGGCCATGCATGGCACGTGAGTCAGCCCACCAAGATGCAGAGCCGCCACCAGGTTACACCCATTATCGCAGATCACCATTCCTGGCTGAAGGTTCAGCGGCACCAGCCACACATTGGTCTGCCCCCTGATGCCCTGTAAGAGCTCTTCAGCCGTGTGCCTCTTATCCCCCAGGCTCAGCAGTTTCAGGACTGCCTGCTGCCACTTCCCTACCACAGTGCTAAAACTGTTGGCCATCGAGGAAATGAGACTTGATGATTGGGGCATCACTGCCACTTTGGAGGAGGAGGAGATGGAGGCATAATGTGCCGGAGACACACAGACGGAACTATATCCCGCAAATCGTGGTGTGGGTAGCACATGTGCAGCCCCACAATCGGTCTCTGACCCAGCCTCCACCAGATTGACCCAATGTGCCGTGAGGGAGATGTAATGTTCCTGGCCACCGGTACTCGTCCACGTATCTGTGGTCATGTGGACTTTACCACAAACCGCGCTTTTGAGAGCGTGGGCGATGTTCTCAGACACATGCCGGTGCAGGGCGGGGACGGCACATTGGGCAAAATAGTGTCGGCTGGGGACAGAGTAACGGGGGGCTGCCGCCTCCATAAGGTTGCGGAAGGATTCTGTCTCCACAAGCCTGTACGGCAACATTTCCAAACTAATCAGCTTGGCGATGTGCACATTTAGAGCTTGCGCATGGGGCTGGGTGGCTGCGTACTTGCGCTTGCGTTCAAATGTCTGCGGTAGAGACAGTTGAACGCCGCACTGGGACACATGAGTGGAGGAGAGGGAGGGAGATGGAGCTGGAGGGGTCCTTTCGGGGCTGGAGGCTGCAACGTCCTGGCTTGGACGAGACACAGTTGCTGGACTAACTGTGTCAACGTCACCAGCTGACAGAAGTGCAAACCATTTGGTGGGGTGTTTTCTCTCCAAATTTTTGCGCAGGCTACTAGTGGTCAGGTTGTTGCATTTTGAACCCCTGCTCATTGATGTGTGGCACAGCTTGCACACCGCCAAACGAGGATCGGCCTCATTATCCTTAAAGTACTCCCAAACTAAGGAGTGGCGCATAGTACAGGCTGGAGCGTGACCTCTAGGAGCACTTGGGGAAGTAGTGACTCGGCCCTGGCTTCTCCCTCGTCACAGCCCTCTGGCTCTCTCAACAGCTTGTGGTGCTTATGTCGTCTCACAGTCTGAACCACTGCCTCCAGTTGCCTCATCCACCCAAGTAGGATCTGTCCCCTCATCATCCCCCAGGTCTTCCTCAGACTCCACAGTGACGTCCCTGACAACTACCTCTGACAACAGTGTCTCGTCATCATCTTCCACCAGCTCCTCAGACGCCACTGCTAACTCCCCACTCTCATAACACGGAGACAGCAAAAGGTCCTGAGAATCAGTGCATAGCAGCTCGTCCACTGGCACATCAGGGAAGTGGTGGCTGAAGAGTTCCATGGATAAATTTTGTCCGTGGGACATACCCCTAGAGGGTTCTGGCTGGGGAGAAGGAGGGCGAGTTGGAGGACAGACACCCTGGCTCAGAGAAGTCGACTGGCTGGATGAGGGGGCAGACGAAACTTGGCTGGACGTGCTCTCTGCAATCCACTGAACCACCTCCTGTTGTTGTTTGGGGTCTGTCAGAGTTGTAGGACACTGCCCTACGAACTTCTGGAGTTGACCAGGCACCCTGACCTTACGTGTTTCCACTGTACCCACAGCAGCCGGCACTGTGTCACCACGCACACCACGGTCATCACCGCTGACCACAGCACCACCACGATTCCCACCTCTCCCTCCACGACCACCTCTTATACCTCTCCCAGCTCTTCCCCCTCTCCCCCTGACCCTGGGGTTCTCCATGTGCACAGTAGCAGTATTATATTATTATAATTGTAAAGATTCGATACAGAATCTATAGACTGTGAGGTATATAGAAGGCTGATGAAATATATTCCCTTGTCGCAGCACCGTGTATTACAGAGAGCACTAAAATGCACTGGCCAATATAGATTTATTGATATCTAGGTAAAATTATCTTCAGATCTATCAAGAAATAGCACGCAGTATTTGTATATCACACTGGAATCTACAGATCAATACAGAATCTATAGACTGTGAGGTATATAGAAGGCTGATGTAATATATTCCCTTGTCGCAGCACCGTGTACTACAGAGAGCACTAAAATGCACTGGCCAATAAAGATATATTGATATCTAGGTAAAATTATCTTCAGATCTATCAAGAAATAGCACGCAGTATTTGTATATCACACTGGAATCTACAGATCAATACGGAATCTATAGACTGTGAGGTATATAGAAGGCTGATGTAATATATTCCCTTGTCGCAGCACCGTGTATTACAGAGAGCACTAAAATGCACTGGCCAATATAGATATATTGATATCTAGGTAAAATTATCTTCAGATCTATCAAGAAATAGCACACAGTATTTGTATTTCACACTGGAATCTACAGATCAATACGGAATCTATAGACTGTGAGGTATATAGAAGGCTGATGAAATATATTCCCTTGTCGCAGCACCGTGTACTACAGAGAGCACTAAAATGCACTGGCCAATATAGATATATTGATATCTAGGTAAAATTATCTTCAGATCTATCAAGAAATAGCACGCAGTATTTGTATATCACACTGGAATCTACAGATCAATACGGAATCTATAGACTGTGAGGTATATAGATGGCTGATGTAATATTCCCTTCTCTCAGCACAGTCATGCACAGGAATATATCTGTTTAGAGATGTATATTTTGAGCTATGTGGATGGACAAGGTGTACCAGGCACAGTTCTGCACAGAATACAGGCTTACAGCATATACTGTATACTGTTCTTCAGAGAATAACTAGTCTTTAAAAAGACTGTTGGGGCTTCCTAACCTAACTCCTAACTCCTTGCTGCACACACGACACTAGCTAACACTGTCTCTCTCTTCTCCTTCCAAAAGCACAATGAGGCTGGTGCTGCAGGTCCCTACCTTATGTAAAGTAAGGTCACATGTTACTGCCGGCCAATCACTGCTGGGGAGGTATAGGGGCTGGTACATCATAGCAGGCGTTCCCACAGCCTTCCCTTTCATGCTGATTGGCTGAAAAAAGCGGGCACTTCAAACGGGCAGTGACTCACGGATATTCACGAGTCAGCTCTGCCTCGGTATCATGAGCCGAGCCGAAGCGGGCAATATTCGTGCGAATCACGAATATTGCCGCTTCGATTCGCTCATCACTATCCCTGACATTAAATATTTATCATACTTTTAACGTAGAATCAAAATTAAATCTAATTTTTTTCAAAAATTCAGATTCTTTACAATTCGTTTTCAGAGAATTACAGGGATGGAGGAAGGGAGAGAGAGGAAACAGAATTACTGTACATCTCCACAGAAGGAATAAAATACAGTATCCTCTCCCAATGATACCATAATACAATTTGCAAACAATTTAAAAGACCCTGAGACTGACTTATATACGAGGAAAATGAATGACAGGAATTGTTTATAAGATAAAATTGCTCATTCAAGGCTGGCTGATGTTGTATATTGCCAAGCTGTAGATGTACAAAATATTTACTGTCAAGCTGATATCTACTTAACAAAGCATCACAGTTGTTAAACAAAGGAACATATGCTGTTGTAAGTGATTTGGAATGAAAAACCAACATTATAGATTCACTCAATGAAGCCATGCCATTTTTGATCACCTGACAGACCTGTAGAGGGGCGCATACACTTCCCTGCTTGTCAACTTCTGGAATGGATGGTGTTCTTGTATGCCCCTGCAGCCAATCCCTGGTCACATTGGTGACATTTCCTTGAAGCGATACATGACCCTGTGACATGCCACGTGAGGGATACATTCCCGCTGCAACCAGTCAGTGGCTGCAGTGGCACATGTGACCCATTAGTTGGTAGGGATGCTATACTATAGGAGAAAGCAGTCCTAAAAATGTGACATAATTTGATCCCCAAGACCAACAGAAGCATCAGCTCTCCAGAGACAACCAAACAACAGCCAGAATTTCCAGGACATTAATCTCTCTTTCTTACAATATTTTGCATATATTTTATAAACCGTCATCCTGAAATCATTTAAGAAAGAAACAAAAAAGAGCAGCAACCACATATTATTACAGTACATTTCTTAGAGTCACAAATTTTACCATATATGCCTAGTGCTTAACAAATATGGATACAGATGAGCAACTGCTCACCAGTGTGGCTCTTCTCATCCAGGCTGATCAACTCCAACACCGCACGACGACACTTGATTTGACACATGGCATCATGAGGGCAGGGGCGGTCTTGGCATTTCTGGGGCCCTAAGCGAAGTTATGTCCGGGGGCCCCCACCCCCCAATGACGCGTCACGCCCCTGATGACACGCCCTCTGATGACACCCCCCCCCAATGGCACGCCCCCCCACACATCAAAGACTGGGACTAGAGCATGCTCGGGTGGAATTTGCGTGCGCTTTTTCAAATCTGCACGCTAATTCATATGCATATTTTAGTATGTACACTAATGTGTATGCATTTTATAAATTAGTACGCATTAGGTCTTGGACACCAGAACAAGAGCGGAGCGTGGGGGCCCCCTTGGACGTCGGGGGCCCTATGCAAATGCATAGGATGTGTGGTGCCCAAGACCGCCCCTGCATGAGGGATCGGTCATCTCAATCTTATTTAATCAGTTTCTATGAGGAGTTAAGTTCTACACCTGACCACAGCGAGTCAATGGATGTCATATATCATATGCACATGGAAAGGATAAGTCACCAGTACATACTAAATGGTAAAACATTGGGTAACACTGATATGGAAAAGGACTTACGAATTTTAGTGAACAGCAAAGTAAATTGCAGAACCCAGTGTCAGACAGCTGCTGCCAAGGCCAATAAGATAATGAGTTGCATCAAAAGGGGCATAGATGCCAGTTATGAGAACATAGTCCTGCCACTTTACAAAACACTAGTCAGACCACACATTGAGTACTGTGTACAGTTCTGGGCTCCTGTGAACAAGGCAGACATAGCAGAGCTGGAGAGGGTTCAGAGGAGGGCAACTAAAGTAATAACTGGAATGAGTGGATTACAGTACCCAGAAAGATTATCAAAATTAGGGTTATTCAGTTTAGAAAAAAAACAACTGAGGTGAGATTTAACAACTATGTTTAAATATATCAGGGAGCAGTATAGAAACCACTCCCATCATCTATTTATACCCAGGACTGTGATGGAATAATAAAAAAAAAATTGTACAAATATAGAAAAGGATTCTTTAACCCAGGGGTGCACAACATTTTCTAGGTGGAGGCCAAATTGTTAGACTGAACCAACAACAAGGGCAGAAAATAAAATTTAAAGGGGTATTAACAACTGAAATACCATAATTTATGGCTTATTGTACATATAGTATATACTATAAATGTCTGGTTAATTTTCTAGTACTCCCATCTAATGGGAGAATATAGGAAAAATACATGTGAGAAGCCACAAGACCGCATGTGGCCCTCGGGCCGCAGGTTGTGCACCTCTGCTTTAACCCCTTGATGCTGCAGGTTGTTTTGGCCTTAAGGACCAGGCCATTTTTAGCAAATCTGACATGTCTCACTTTATGTGGTGATAACTTTAAAATGCTTTTACTTATCCAGGCCATTCTGAGATTGTTTTCTCGTCACTTATTGTACTTCATGACAGTGGCAAATTTGAGTCAAAATATTTCATTCTTATTTATAAAAAAAATACCAAATTTACCAAAAATTTAGAAAAATTAGCAAATTTCCAAAATGTCAATTTCTCTACTTTTAAAATACATAGTAATACCTCCAAAAATAGTTATTACTTTACATTCCCTATGTGTCTACCTCAGGTTTGGATCATTTTGAAAATTATATTTTATTTTTTGGGACATTAGAAGGCTTAGAAATTTAGAAGCAAATCTTGAAATTTTTCACAAAATTTCCAAAACCCACTTTTTAAGGACCAGTTCAGGTCTGAAGTCACTTTGTGAGGCTTCCATCATAGAAACCACCCAAAAATGACCGCATTTTAGAAACTACACCCCTCAAGGTATTCAAAACTGATTTTACAAACGTTATTAACCCTTTAGGTGTTCCACAAGAATTAAAGGAAAATGTAGCCAAAATTTCCGAATTTCACTTTTTTGGCAGATTTCCCATATAAATAATTTTATTCCGAGAATAAAACAAGGGTTAACTGCCAAACAAAACTCAATAATTATTACTCTGATTCTGTAGTTTACAGAAATACCCCATTTGTGATCGTAAACTGCTGTACAGGCACACGGCAGGACGCAGAAGGAAAGAAACGCCAGGGCAGATTTCACTGGAAAAATTTTAAGTTGCCATGTCACATTTGATGCACCCCTAGAGTAGGAAACTCCAAAAAACTGACCCCATTTGAGAAACTACGGGATAAGTTGGCAGTTTTGTTAGTACTATTTTAGGGTACATACGATATTTGGTAGCTTTATATTACACTTTTTGTGAGGCAAGGTAACAAAAACTAGCAGTTTTGGCATTGTTTTTATTTTTTGTTATTTACAACATTCATCTGACAGGTTACATCGTGTGATATTTTTATAGAGCAGGTCGTTACGGACGTGGCAATATCTAATATGTATACTTTTTTATTTATTTAAGTTTTACACAATATTTTTGAAGCACAAAAAAACTCAAAAAAAAGCTCATTTTTTGCGGGATGAGATGACGGTTAGAATGGTACTATTTTTGGGGGCATACGCTTTTTTGATCGCTTGGTATTACATTTTTTGTGATGAAATGTGACAAAAAATGGCTTGTTTTAGACAGTTTTTATTTTTTATTTTTTACGGTGTTCACCTGAGGGGAGAGATCATGCGATATTTTTGTAGAGCAGGTTGTTACAGGCGTGGCAATACCTAACATGTATACTTATTTTTATTTATTTAAGTTTTACACAATAATATCATTTTTGAAACAAAAAAAAATCATGTTTTAGTGTCTCCATAAACAGAGAGCTGTACTTTTTTTATTGTTTGGGCGATTGTCTCAGGTAGGGGCTCATTTTTTCCAGGACAAGATGATGGTTTGATTGGTATCATTTTGGGGTAAATACGCCTTTTTGATCACCTGCTATTACACTTTTTGTGAGGCAAGGTGACAAAAAATGGCTGTTTTGGTATAGCTTTTAAAAAAAAAAATAAATTTTGCGTACACCTGGCGGGGTGGACCATGTGATTATTTTATAGAGCCGGTCGATACAGAAGTGGCGATACCTAATATGTGTACTTTTTCTTTTTTTTTTTTTACTTTTTTTTACTTCATTTGAGGGAAAAGGGCGCTTTTTTAACTTTTTTTAAACTTTTCTTTTTTACTTTTTTTTACACTTTTTTTTACTTTCTTTTTACATTTTTTAAAAATTTATCAAGACCCTGGTATGGTAACCATCTGGCCCTCCCTCTTAACCCATGGATGCTGCGGGCGGCTACTTACCGCAGGATCTATGGTGTTAAACAGCTGAAATCGGTGCCAGCATTATTGAATTTACTAAAACTAGTAAATGCATGTCTTACAATATGCAGGGTAGTGGAGGATAACATCTGTGAGTAATAACATGACATGCTAAGCCAAAATCCATGTTGTTTCATTTCCAAACACTTCAAGTGTTTGTATGGTGGAGGGAAGTGGGAAATAATTGCATAGTAGTTTGTCAACTTGTATTTTACACTGGAGATTTTCTTTTCTGAATCCGCATATTTTAATAGACAAAAGACATTTTTTACAAATCTTTTAGTGGTGCCAATACTGCAATATTTCCAAAGTCAACTGTCGGCAGCAGTGTCTTCAGTGTGTTTGCACAAAGGGAAGGAAATATTATAGGGCCTCTTTGTACTTAAATTTCAGATACCAGATTTGCAAACCATTCTATAATTTGTTTGACTGTATAAATTAAGGACCAAAAATGTCAGGGCTATGGAAGCGGTAAAAAAAAAAAAGACCTAGAGCCAGAATATGGGTAGTGGCAGCACCAGTTTTCTGGCCAGAAGTACTAGTAGTATTCTGCAGTTTCCCTCGCTTTGAAAAGGTGCAACATTATCATTGAGGAGAAAGAGGATGAGATTGTGGATTGGCTGGCTCACTCCTCCTCTCAGTCACAGCAGAATGACAGAGTCTGGTTCTGTGCCATGAAGCTAGCGATCAAATCAATCCTTTTGCTCCTCCTCTTTGCAGCCCAAGAGAAGGCTTTCAGTGGAGTCCTCTCAGTCTTCACTGCCCCTTCCTATTGGGCACCATCCTTTTTCCTAAGATGTGGCAAGAAAACCCCACCATGCCCTATGGCAGACAGTCTAGATAGTCTCCTCGATAATGACTTGTGTGAGACCATTTGGGCTGCCCTGAGGAAGAGGTTCTGAAGGATGTTGGGGACCCCATGCATAGCTGTGTTGATGGTGGTAATTGCAGCACCAGTAACCACGGAATTTATGGTGAGGGCAGTGACAGTGGCAGTCAGGAAAAATGCAGAGCAAGGGAGGGGGCCCAGAAGCCCACCATGATATCACACATTTTGCTAAAAGCGGCATGGAGGGTAAGAACTCCAATGCCGATTTTGTGCTGTAAGCTTGATTGAGGTGCTGAGGAGGAGGCAACAAACAAAAAAAGGTATGGCAGAACAAAAACTCACATAAAAACAATACAATTATATTGTTTTTATGCGAGTTTTTAGGCTGCCATACCTTTTTTTGTTTGTTTGCTAGCTTTATGGATGTGCACCTGCGACTGTGAATGTGCTTGTCTAAACTTTCTAGTAGAGGAGGAGGCAACATCAGTAGAGAAGGGTGGGGGCAGCAATAAAAAGTAGAGGCTACAAACCTCCCAAAGTACACCCAGGGCCACGTCTGCTTCAGTGACTGGTGATGCCGCTGACATTGATGGTGATCCCCAAGCAATACGGTATCTTTGTCATTATCAACTTCTTCTTCTCCTGCTTCTCCTTGTTCTTGGCTCCATAGTGAGACCTCTGTAAAAGAATATTTGGCCATGAAAAAACTTTTCTCCACCAGCAATTAGCTTGTATACAAGCAGAACGTCACCTGGCCATGTTGCTGGAGGTACAATCACTGTCATGCCATTGTATTAATGCCACTGCGTGCAATTCTCACAATGTGACAAGTTACAGTGACAGAACCTGTTTTTCATGGCCCACTGGGTCAATGTTTTTTTGTGGCAGTGGAGAAGCAGCACCCCAGCAACATGGCCAGCTCCTTTTGCCCACCTCACCCATTATATCATTGGGCTGACTCCCTCAGCAAGCTTTTGTCCACCTTCTCCTCCTTGGACATGGACCATCCCCAACAGCAGCACTGAACATTGTTATGCCCATTTCTCCTCCCTACTATCACGTGTGTCAAATCATGCATTGCCATGCGGTGTTGGGGCTGGTAGGCCTTGGCAAGAGTAGCCACACAGGCGAGCAGTTGCTAATGTACATAAAACAGCAAACATTCTACTGGCTGTCACCCTGCCGACTCCAACTGGGCAAGGAGGTCAGATACGTACAATAGACACAACAACCTGGCTGCCCGGAACCTGTGGGAAATAACACAAGCTCCCTGCAAGGTCCTTTAAAATAATGCACTGGCTTGCACAAGGTGCTGACAATGTCCAGGAGACTGTGTCTCTTTTCAGCTATTTTAACATGGTGAATAGAGATGAGCGAATCTTTTCGCTGCTTCGTATATTCTTTACGAATCCTCCTTATTTCCTACTCCGAAGCAAATCCGGATTTTTTCAGATTCGCTTTGTACGGATATTAAATGTTATTAAAATTTTGTACGCTAAAGCTACGTACAGATGTAGCAGCTCTTGCGCTCACAGCAGAATCGCGTGAGCGTAGAGCGATATCGCTTCATTCATAAAATGAAGGTGTAGTTACATGTAGCCACCACCAGATGGCACATGGAACTACAGTTTGCTAGTAAATGCAAGTGTCACGCTTGCGGTGACACTTGCATTTACAATTGGTCAGTCAGATTTGACTGACCAATGGCATAGTTCAGCGCAGCTCCAATCTCCTTGAGGAAATCGGGGCTGCGCTGCTGTTTTAATACCCCCCTCCTCAATATTAAAACATTGATGGCGCAGTGCGCCCTCCCCTCCCCCAGTATTAAAACATTGGTGGTGCAGTGCCGTGGGTTTTTTGACACCGTACTGCTTTCAGCTGAGGGGTCAGGTCATGTGAGATTTTTGTAGAGCAGTTTAATACGGACGTGGCGATACCTAACATGTGTACTTTTTTATTTATTTTCTTTGTATGCAATGATATCCTGTTTGAAACAAAAAAAATCATGTTTTAGTGTCTCCATAGTCTGAGAGCTGTAGTTTTTTTTAATTTTTTGGGCGATTGTCTCAGGTAGGGGCTACTTTTTTGCGGGATGATGTGATGGTTAGATTAGTACTGCTTTGGGGTAGCATACGCCTTTTTGATCGCTTTGTATGACACATTGTGTGATGTAAGGTGACAAAAAATGGCTTTTTTTACACCGTTTTTATTTATTTATTTTTTTACTGCTTTCAGCTGAGGGATCAGGTCATGTGAAATTTTTGTAGAGCAGGTTGATACGGATGTGGCGATACCCAACATGTGTACTTTTTTTTTATTTATTTGCGTTTTGCGTCTTTTTGCGGCCCCTGTCCAGCCCCAGAAGGTTGAGGAGCAGCAGCAGCACAAGCCTGAGGAGAAGCAGAAGAAGGAAGAGACTCTGCTGCTGATGAGGAGAAGAAGCCTGAGGAGAAGGAGGTAAGTGGTTTGTGTTTGTTTGTTTGTTTTCTATTTTTCAGGATCGTGAATGCAGAGGACTACGTCGGATTCGGTGGATTACGTCGGACCAGCTTTTTTATTTTTTAAATAAAATGGTCAAACAGGGGTCTGGGGGAGTGTTTATTTCAATAAAATATTTTATAAGTGAGTGTGTGTTCTTTTTACAACACTGCAGTTTTAGTAATCACGGCTATCTACAGACGACCCTGATTTCTAATACTGGGCTTAGTGCTTGCCAGTATGCCCAGCACTAACCCCGACAACTATTACCCCGGCACCCACCGCCACCAGGGGTGTCAGGAAGAGTCGGGTACCCGCAGGACTGGACCTTCTAAATTGAGGGTCCAGTTCTGGGGTGGCTGCAGGCTGTTACCATTAGGCTGGGAAGGACCAATAACCGCATCCCTTCCCACCCTGGTAGTGCCAGGCTGCCGCTGCTGGTTGTATCTGGCTGGAGAGTGAAAAAAAGGGGGGACCCCACGCCGTTTTTTTAAATTATTTATTTATTTATGAAAAAAGCGTCCTGGTTACCATGGTAACTGATCGGAGCCCAGCGATTACACTGCTGGGCTCCGGTCAGGTCTCCACCGCACCACCAATGAAAAGGGGGGTCGCCTGTGGCCAATGTTTTAATACTGGGGGGGGGGGGTTGGGCGCACTGCGCCACCAATGTTTATTATACTAGGGGGGTTGGGGAGAGGGCGCACTGCGCAATCCAATGTTTTAATAGTGTGGAGGGGCAAGGCGCACTGGAAAGATTACCATGGCAAGCCGGAGGCGTCCAGTTGCCATGGTAACTGATCGGAGCCCAGCGATTACACTGCTGGGCTGCGATCCCCACTGCCACCAATGTTTATTGTGCTGGGGGGGAGGGGGGAGGGCGCACTGCGCCACCAATGTTTAATATACGGGGGGGGAGTTGGGGGAGGGCGCACTGCGCCACCAATGTTTTAATACTGAGGAGGGGGTTGGGGGGGAGGGCATACTGCGCCACCAATGTTTTAATACTTGGGGGGGATTGGGCGCACTGCGCCACCAATGTTTATTATACTGGGGGGGTTGGGGGGAGGGTGCACTGCACCACCAATATTTTAATACTGAGGAGGGGGGGAGGGCGCACTGCGCCACCAATGTTTTAATATTGAAGAGGGGGGAGGGTGCACTGTGCCACCAATGGTTTAATATTGAGGAAGGGGATATTAAAACACCAGTGCAGCCCCGATTTCCTCAAGGAGATCGAAGCTGCACTGAACTCTGCCATTGATACTGCAGTCCCATGACACCATCTGGTGGTGGTTACATGTAACTACACTTTCATTTCTTGTATTGCGCTTCTGGATTTGCGAATCAAGTGAGCGCAGACTCTACTACATGTGTATGCATTCTTTTTGCCCCCGGCCCCCTTAAGCGGGAAAATGACGATACACCCCCTCAAGAGCAGGAAAAACCAGCCCAGCCCACCGGGAACTTTCTGTTTGCAAGCATAGGGAGTGAAGGCTCTTCCCTGATTACTCTGCCCTCCTCTCCAGTTCAAGACAGCGGTGAACAAGATAGCATGGCGAAACAACTATGGCCAAAGTGAGGAGAGATGGTGTGAAGTACCGAGCCCGAACCACCGGAGAGTCCTAAAGAGATCAGAGTGGCAAAAGTGATCCCGAGAATTGCATGGGCACCGGAGGTGTCCAACGTGCTGGCTGGTGCGGTGGAGATGGCTGGAGCGTCCACTCCACCACCCAGGAGGAGAACACCTTCCATGTGGCAGAATCCCATTGTGCCTACATCAGTGACAGCCCATGCCCAGTCCCTATGGGACTATAAGAAAGCAGTGAAGGACTGGGTCATCCAAGTGCTTGAACATCCAAGACCAGGAGACCCTATGCTGGAAAGTTGCAAAGGAACCATCATATAGTTTTCGGTGGAGAGAGGCAGTGGCTTACTTTGTTGGGTGCAGGGGTCCAACTCTAGATACTTCTACAGGCACCTGTGCTATTTCCCAGGTAAACCTTAAGAGGATGTATAGAGCCCTACACAATGCCCAGCTGTTGGACGTTTGGCGAATTCTACATGTAAACACTAAAGACTACACATACTATTCTGCGGTACATAACACATATCAGATGCTGGATTATATTTTTTGTTCAGCTAATCACATTCACTCAATACAGGGAGCAGATATCAGACCTATTGCTATTTTAGATCACGTGCCTGTAATGATAATATTACGGGTCTCTGATTTACCACCTAAGGAATGGCAATGGCGTCTTAATGAAACTTTATTGGACTCAGACATCACTATTAAATCACTTGAGGACAAACTCTCTCTCTTTTTTGAACTTAACGACACAGGAGACATATCACAAGGAATTGTCTGGGAGACTCACAAAGCGTTTATACGTGGTGAACTGATTGCCTTGAGTGTGGCTATGAAAAGGGAGCACCTTAAAATACTTAATTCTCTCTTAGCACAAATAGCATTCCTTGAAATGATTCATAAAAGGTCTACATCACTTTCAGTTCAACAGGAACTAACTGACCTTAGGAGGCATTCCAATATTCTAAGTTTAGATACTATGCGCATGGGGACCGGGGCAATAAACTTATGTCTCGTCTGTTCAAAAAGGAGAAGTAATCCTCTTATATTCAATCTATAACTAATGCATTAGGTAATAAGGTCACATAGACCCCACACATTGCCGAAGAATTCAGACAGTTCTATGAATCTTTATATAATTTGCAAAAAAACAGCAGACTACTGATGCTGCTCGTGACATACAAATACTATACTTTTTAAAGTCTACCCACTGTTCCCCCACAAGCCTGTTCGGCTCTTACAACACCAGTCACCACAGAAGAATTAGCCAAAATAGTGAAGTCCCTTCCCTTAAATAAAGGTCCAGGACCAGATGGTCTTCCAGCTGGTTACTATAAGAAACTGATAACATCTCTCCTACCTCATATGCTTAAATGGTGCAATGCACTTTTGCAAGGGTCCCTCCTCCCAAAACAAGCACTATCAGCTCAGATCACACTTATACCCAAAGAGGGAAAAGACCCTGCCAATTGCAGCAGCTGCCGCCCCATTTCACTCTTAAACGTAGACGTAAAAATCTGGGCAAAACTATTAGCAAACCATCTTAAGAACTTAATGCCTCATCTGGTCCACTGGGAGCAAGCCGGGTTCATACCGGGTAGAGAGGGATGCCACAACTCACAAAGAGTAATTCACATTATCTATTATGCTCTCTCCCATAATATACCTCTTACCCTCCTCAGTACAGACGCAGAAAAAGCGTTCGATAGAATCAGCTGGGACTTCTTAGTTAGGACACTAGAGAAATTTGGCTTTCCTCAACAAAACATACAAGCTGTTATGTTACTATATAATGCACCCAGCGCACGTCTAAGAGTAAATGGAACCCTATTGGGAGCTTTCCCTATTAGTAATGGCACTAGACAGGGATGCCCTCTATCCCCCTATCTATTCATATTAACTATGGAAACACTTCTCCAGGCCATTAGAGAAAACACAAATATACAAGGAGTCCAAATAGGAAATACATCACATAAATGTGCAGCATTTGCTGATGATTTGCTCTTATTGATATCAAATCCCACGCAATCCTTTCCACATATACTGGACTTATTTGAAAGATTTGGCAAGCTTTCCAATTTTAAAATCAATTATAGCAAATCAGCAGCCCTCAATATTAATGTTCCTCTGAGAAAAGTACAGCTAACTACCCTCCTTTACTGCAAAAGTTAAAGACACAACTCTCATCATTGTCAGTGCCATTCCTTTCATGGATGGGAAGGAAAACCTGTTAAAAACCTATATCATGCCCAAGCTACTTTACCTACTACAAATGTTGCCCATCTCTGTCCCATGCTCATTTTTCAAAAAAGTTAGATCTATTTTTACTACTTTTTTATGGCAAGGGAAAAGGCCAAGAATATCAATTACCAGACTTATTCTCCCACGCCAATCTGGGGGCTTTGGGCTCTGTGACCCCCAGACATTCTATTTTGCATACATCTGAAAAAATGGTTACAACTAGTAGATCCCTAATATAACAACCTTAGCTCACAATGTGAAAGAGCCACCTTCGCCGCATTTGACGAGCTGGGATTATGGGACATCCCAAGGAAGCCCACATTATCAAATGACATTACAAGAAGCACTTTCCACATTATTAAACTCCTTAATAAAGATAGATATCTTTTCAACACCCCCTCAGATCATATGCCGGCTAAATTTCTCCCATTCCTCTCACATCCGAACCTATCTGTCTCACCTCCAGGGTGGGACAGATGTGGACTACATAAGCACCAAGACTTCCTCACATTAACCAGAGAATTTCCTGACTTCTCCTTCCTCGTACCAGACAATACCCCGCCTCTCGATTTCTTAGCAAAATCTAACCTACACAAAACAGTAGAACCAAATACGACAACCCCTACCCTTCCTACACCCTCTTGGTTAGAAAAACTAATTTGTTCTTATAAACCATCTCCCAGATTAATATCCTTCTTTTACAAACAACTAATCTCAAAGGAGGGAGGGAAGAGCACTCCAGTATACATTAGAGGTTGGGAGTCAGATCTATCACGCACCTTCTCAGAACGTAACATTGTTATTATCCACTCACACTCTCATGAGTTCTCCCTCTGTGTCAGAATTCAGGAAAATTCCTACAAAATCATGACAAGGTGGTATAAAACCCCGGTAGTGCTGCAACAGATGGGACTCAGTGACAATAACCTATGCTGGAGATGTGGGAAAGAAAAGGGGACGTCGGGTCACATCTTCTGGTCTTGCCCTTTAATAAAAGCATATTGGGACACCATATTTAAAGTCGTGGAGAAAATATGTAATGTTATTCCCTCTTTCACCCCTGAGTCCATCCTCTTATGGTTACCAAGTGCTCACTGGTCACCCTCCAAAACAAATCTGTCTACACACCTTATTCAAACAGCTAAACTCCTGATCCCACTCAAATAGCTAGATCCATCCCCACCATCTCTTTCCCTATGGCTTGATAGAGTGGACCAAATTTAAAGGCTAGAGGAACTAGTGAGCTGGGCAAACAGATCCCACTCCGCCTTCCTTAAACTTTGGAAACCCTGGGTGGACTACAGACAATCCCTACAGCGGGTCTCCACAGTGAGTTAGCCGAGCTAACTGGACCTCTGAGGTCATATGGTTACATCTAGATTGGCTAAATCTTTTCACAGCTCTACAACAAGTGTATCAGTATCTTATATCTCAAGGGATCCACCTGACTTATTGTGCATTAACAGAGAATTTATGGTACTAGCTCTGGGAGTTGTTTTATGTTTTATGCTACCAGTTGATGATTGAACTGTTTTATATTGATTGTCCCCTCCCCCTCTTCCCTCCCTTCTCCCCCCCTACCCATTCATGTTCCTAGCTCTTCCCTTACCCGAATCTAAAATGGAAAATATGATAGGCTCATTTTTGTTTTTACCTGAGGTCGGAGCCTCTAATCCCTGGATTTCCATCACCACCACCACAGTCCTTTCACCTGGGTCAGCTGACTACCTCATCTTTCACTTTACAGCCCACAGTGATACAGTACCAGCTACCGTGAAAAATGGCATCAGCAGCAGCCCGGGGAGCTGGCGGTTCTTCCTTTGGTGCAGCCTTGCCTCAACCGCTGCAGCCAGAAATCCTTACCTCTGCTGTCCTGGCAGAAGGATCCGGAAAGGTGAATTGAAGGGTTCTCTATTTGCTGCTATTTTATATTATCCATGTGGATTACACGTGACCTGTTTGGATTACAAAATTACCACATGTGGATTACAATTGAATTTTGGACTATGTGTTCCAGTATTTTATGCCAAGCAGCCAAGAAATGAGACTCTAACATATATCTCAGCCTATTATGCTTGCAAATGTGAAATTGATTGTACTAAAATGTTTGCATAATTATGTCTTTTGGCAGTATTTTAGCAATAATGTCTTTACAGGTTCAGCAACGTTCAAGCACTTTAGGCCATTGTGTGTATTCTTTTTCAGGTACTGCAATGTGTCCTATTATGCACTTATTGTATGGTGTTTTTGGTAAATTATGCACTTAGCCAGATACTTTTCTAGCTTATATGGACTGCCTCTGAGGACTGTACGCCACGGTCTAGGGTCGTGCGTGCGTATGATGCAATCGCGAGACAATAGTACGCTAAGGATTCATACACACTTTGTATGCTAATGCTTACGTATTCAGTTCAGTAGTGTACTTTTAACAACGTTTAGACCAGGGATCTCAAACTCGTGGCCCTCCAGCTGTTACAGAACTACAATTCCCATCATGCCTGGACATTCTTCGGCTATCAGGGCATGCTGGGAGTTGTAGTTTTGCAACATCTGGAGGGCCACGAGTTTGAGATCCCTGGTTTAGACTGTATGTTCGTAGTTTGTTCAGGAATGTTTGCAGAACAACGATTATTTTTTTAACGCAACTTCGACCAAATGAATTCGTATTAAGAACGAATCTTGTTATAAATTTGTTGATTATTCGCCGAAGCAGATTTTTTAAGATCTCTAATGGTGAAGAACACTCTCCTGAACTTGCAGCGTCAGAATAGTCTGCTGCTTCACTCTTTAATCTGTGACATTCCAGCTAACTGGAATCAAACATTGCACATGCTAGAGCATCTGTACGACAAATTATTCTGCTCCCTCTATCATACCACAGCCACTACTCTGCTACTGCAGCATCCTGCCTACCATCATGTTTGTAGGCTGTTGCTGCTCTCTCCATCATACCACTGCCGCCTTCATGCCACTGCTGTGGCCTGCCTACCATCATGTTCTGTAAGGCTAACACCCCCTTAACTTCTATTGATCCTTGCTGCTTTTCCCCTACTGCCACTACTATTATTGCAAAGCATGTGCCACTAGTACCACTACCACCACTAATACTACTACCAATACTACTATTACTATTATTACCCATAGACAGCCTACCTACTGACTTCTATGTTCCATGCTATGCTGCTTCTGCTGCTCCTACCATTGTGGCCCTCTTATTACCCTACCATTTCTACATCCACACAGCACTTTTTCTGTTCCCAATTAAAAAGGGGAAATTTTATAGTCTTGTTGACAACAAGCCACTTTTTCTTCTCACAATTAATATTTGTGTATTGTATGGACAGGCAATCTGGCCCCATCAAGGCATAATTTTTGGATGCTTGGTTCCCCAACAAACCACTGTTCTGATTTCTTTTTATCCCATTACACTGGGTGTGTTTAAACACCATCTGTACTCGATCAATTTTTGGATGCTCTGGAATATAAAAATGTATAACATGTTATGGCTTGGTGTCTTCTTAAACACACTCTTTATTAAAGCTGTCAAACGTGCATTCATCCATAGCTATGCATGTCAGTGTCACTCAGTGATATGATTTACTATTGCTGTCTGCACTTGAGAGCTTGGGGAAGGGGAGGGAAGAATAAAAATATAATTTAGGATATGTGTGACTGTCTTGAATTCTTATTCAATTATTTGGGGAGGTGACGTTATTAACAAAAAAAAACAAAAAAAAAAACAAACTTAAGTTGGGCATTTCTTCCCATTATTCTGTTCACCGTATTGGATAAATACATTGGAGGGAATTTATCATTTTCGGTGGTTTTGATGCCCCTTTTAAATCTATATATTATCTCTTAATAATATAAAAATGAGTTTCTGTCTGTCTGTCTGTCTGTTCTCTATGCGCGACCAAACTACTGGACCGATTTTCACCAAATTCGGCACACAGGTACATCAGGTGTCCGGGAAGGTTTTAGACCAGGTCTCATCTCTCTAGGATGTACCGTTCCCGAGATATTCCCAAAATATGATCTCCATTAGCCAACATTACAACTGGGAACTTTGGTTTTAAACTCCAACTGCCATTCCCTGCAAAGGCGAACACAGGGAGGGCAGGTTTCCATAACAACCAGGTAATTATCAGCAGCTGAGGATCTCATCCATTTCTATTTACTGACACTGTTAAAGGTATTCCGGTTACCATAAATATAACTTATGTTTTTTTCTATTACTACAGTTCAGTAGTAATAAAAGATGTTTTCCTCCACTGCTGCCTATTGCATGGGCTCATAAATAAGCATGGTATTGACCTTTAATTCAGGCCACCCTAAAAGAAGTACTTAAAACCCCCGCCCCAGGTCTCACTAAGCCACACCCCCAACTCTGTCAGGCCACACCCCCTTTAACTCCGCAGCCAACAGAGATTGAAAAAATAAAGGTAAAAATCAACTTCTGTCAGCTGAAGGGATGGGTGGGAGGTTGACTTTCTTTCTGCAACAACACACACAAACATTAAATAAAATAGATTAATTACACCCATGTGTCAGGTTACGCCCCCTCCTACTCCGCAGCCAACGGGGATTGAAAAAATAAAGGTAAAAATAAACTTCTGTTTGCTGCAGGGGTGGGTGGGTGAATTTCTCTCTGCAACGACACACAAAAATTTTACATAAAATAGACTAATTATAGACTACAACTGTTCAAATCGTCTTGCTAAGTCACGCCCCCAACTCTGTCAGACCACGCCCCCTCCCACTCTGCAGCCATTCTGCAACGACACACAGAAACATTAAATGAAATAGATTAAATCACCTATACGAAGCGCTTTGCTAAGCCACACCCCCAACTCTGTCAGGTCATGCCCCCTCCCACTCCGCAGCCAACAGGGATTGAAAGAATGAAGGGAAAAATAAACTTCTGTCAGCTGCAGGGGTGGTAGGGTGAATTTCTCTCTGCAATTACACACAAAATTTTTGATGAAATAGACTAATTTCTAACTACAACTGTTCGAAGCATCTTGATAATCCACACCCCCAACTCTGCCAGGCCACGCCCCCTCCCACTCCGCAGGCAACAGGGATTGAAAAAAATCAGCTGCAGGGGTGAGAGGGTGAATTTCTCTCTGCAACGACACACAAAAATCGTAGATGAAATTGACTAATTTTAGACTACGACCATTCAGTACTAATAAAAGATGTTTTTTTTCCACTGCTACCCATTGCGGGTCCCCATAAATTACCATGTCATCGACCTGTAATTCATGACACTCTGACCCCCGCCCCAGATCTCGCGAAACCACGCTCCGAGTCTGTCAGGCCACGCCCCCTCCCACTCCGCAGCCAACGGGGATTGAAAAAATGAAGGTAAAAATCAACTCCTGTCAGCTGCAGGGGTGGGAGGGAAGTTGGATTTCTTTCTGCAACAACATACAGAAACATTAAATGAAATAGATTAAATATACCCGTGCAAAGCAATGGTTTCTTCCACTGTTAACCAATGGCGTGTCCTCATAAATTACCATGGCATCGACCTGTAATTCTGGCCACCATCAAAAGAAGGACTTAACCCCCCCCGTGTCCCATTAAAC
This sequence comes from Rhinella marina, assembly GCA_900303285.1. Taxonomy (NCBI): domain Eukaryota; kingdom Metazoa; phylum Chordata; class Amphibia; order Anura; family Bufonidae; genus Rhinella; species Rhinella marina. The sequence continues at coordinate 84,117 of ONZH01019772.1, read as the reverse complement.
CACACCCCCTCCCACTCCGCAGCCAATAGGGATTGAAAAAATGAAGGTAAAAATCAATTTCTGTCAGCTGCATTGACTTTCTCTCTGCAACGACACACAGAAACATTAAATAAATAGATGAAATATACCCAGGCGAAGCCGGGTCTTTCTGCTAGTAATAAATAAATAAATAATCATAGAGTGTATGGCATAATCTTTCTAACAAACTTAGACCCTGCCCTGTACCTCACAAGGATCAAGAGATTTCCATATTCATTGCTCTGGTAGATATATTTCAAACTGGCAACATAGGAGGCATGTCCTTTCTCATGTGGCATGTTCTTTCTGCTGCAGCTGGTGGCAGTTAACAGATAAAACTGAGCATGTGCTTCAATCTCAGAGAGCAGAACAGAAAATTAGAAAAATAGTAAACAGCAGTTGGCGCTATAAATATAGATTTAAGTAAATAACTCAGTGGCTATACCAAATGTTTCATTACATGCAATTACAGATGTATTAATATCCAGGTGCTGTTTTGAAAAATTTAAAATATTTTTTTGCGCGATAACCCCTTTTAAAGGTGTTCTACTTTTCACTCCCCTTCTAAAAGTGAAGCTAACCAAATATTGTGAAATTTGACCAGATGTCACAAAATATTCATCAAATGTTGCACGCAAGCATCAACTACTACATTGTTACACCACAAAACTGGCATAGCAGATTTTATAAATGTCCCTCTTTATGTTTTAATAGTTCAGTCATTTTTGGAGACAGTGATGCCAATTAAGTTTTTATTGTTTATTTTAATATGTAAAATGGGGAATGGAAGGGTGATTCAAATATTTAATTTGCTTTTAATTATTATGCACTCATTGACAAAAATAAAAAATAGTGTACCAATTAAACTTTTTATGTGTTAATATAATGGTGATATATGTAAGCAATTAAAATATATGAGTTAATAAAAAAAAAACTTTAAAGAGTATGTAAACAGTATGTAAGGCTGAAAAAGATCTAAGTGCATCCAATTCAACCTATAATCCTACAAAATTGTTCTGGAGGAAGGCGACAACTTCCCTTCCTAACTCCAGTCTGGCAATCCAAATAACTTATTAGATCAATGACCCTTCTGCAGAATTCTATTAACTCTAACCTGCAATAGTATTATACCTAAGAAATACATCCAGGCTAGAGATGAGCGAGCATACTCGTCCGAGCTTGGTGCTCGTTCGAGTATTAGGGTACTCGTAAGTGCTCGCTGCTCGGACGAGTATCTCGCCATGCTGGAGGGAATGGCAACTTCCGCATCGTGCTTTTTTGGCGCCTATAAACACAGCCAATCACAAGCCAGGAGACTCTACGGTACACCCAGCATCACGTGGGGCCCTTACATGTCGATAGCAGGGGTTGGCTGGCCTGATCAGGTGACCTCGGAATATACTAGTGACTGGCCACGGTGCTCGGCTCAGATGCCGTCTGGTTGTCGTTAGGGATAGAGCTGCTGCGTTTCAGGGAGAGTGTTAGGGCCTGCATTTAGTTCTCTGTTAGGCAGGAATAACCCACAAAGAACCCAACAGCCCTTCTAAGGGCTAGAAGACATTTTTTTTGTCTCCTGGCTTGGCTGGCTGGCTGGCACTAGTAGTGCAGCTATCGCCATATATAACTCACTTTTTTTTTGTTATATCTCAGTGATACAAATCCATTGCACACAGCAGTGTGGAACCATTCTGTGTGTCACAGTTCAGTGCACTCACTATTTTCTGTCCAGGTGACACTTTCTGTACGTCACTGAATACAACCAAGTGTTTTGCTGCCTGTCACGTGTATAGCTTGATCCCAAAAATCTCTGTGCGACATTTGTCTGGGTCGCAGTCTAAATAGCTACCGTCACTAGGGTGTCAGTTAGCTCTACGATAGTTTCTGCACGTCACGTTCCAAAAAAAACAAAAATCCAAAACAAAATATACAAAAAAAATTAGTTTTTTTGTTGTTTTAGCTCAGTGATACAAATCCATTTCACACAGCTGCGTGTAACCTTTCTGTGTGTCACAGTTCAGCACACTCACTCCAATCCGTATATTCTGTCCAGGTGACACTTTCTGTATGTCACTGAATACAACCAAGTCATTTGCTACCTGTCACGTATATAGCTTGATCCTAAAAATCTCTGTGCGACATTTGTCTGGGTCGCAGTCTAAATAGCCACCGTCAGTAGGGTGTCAGTCAGCTCTACGATAGTTTCTGCACGTCACGTTCCAAAAAAAACAAAACTAAAAAAAAATATAAAAAAAAATATATAAAAAAATTAGTTGTATTTGTTGTTTTAGCTCAGTGATACAAATCCATTTCACACAGCTGCGTGTAACCTTTCTGTGTGTCACAGTTCAGCACACTCACTCCAATCCATATATTCTGTCCAGGTGACACTTTCTGTACGTCACTGAATACAACCAAGTCATTTGCTACCTGTCACGTATATAGCTTGATCCTAAAAATCTCTGTGCGACATTTGTCTGGGTCGCAGTCTAAATAGCCACCGTCAGTAGGGTGTCAGTCAGCTCTACGATAGTTTCTGCACGTCACGTTCCAAAAAAAAAAACTAAAAAAAAATATAAAAAAAAAAATTTAAAAAAAATTAGTTGTATTTGTTTTTAGCTCAGTGATACATATCCATTTCACACAGCTGTGTGTAAACTTTCTGTGTGTCACAGTTCAGCACACTCACTCCAATCCGTATATTCTGTCCAGGTGACACTTTCTGTACGTCACTGAATACAACCAAGTCATTTGCTGCCTGTCACGTATATAGCTTGATCCCAAAAATCTCTTTGCGACATTTGTCTGGGTCGCAGTCTAAATAGCCACCGTCAGTAGGGTGTCAGTCAGCTCTACGATAGTTTCTGCACGTCACGTTCCAAAAAAAACAAAACTACAAAAAATATAGAAAACAAAATATATAAAAAAATTAGCTATATTTGTTGTTTTAGCTCAGTGATACAAATCCATTTCAAACAGCTGCGTGTAACCTTTCTGTGTGTCACAGTTCAGCACACTCACTCCAATCCATATATTCTGTCCAGGTGACACTTTCTGTACGTCACTGAATACAACCAAGTAATTTGCTACCTGTCACGTATATAGCTTGATCCTAAAAATCTCTGTGCGACATTTGTCTGGGTCGCAGTCTAAATAGCCACCGTCAGTAGGGTGTCAGTCAGCTCTACGATAGTTTCTGCATGTCACGTTCCAAAAAAAACAAAACTAAAAAAAAAATATAAAAAAAATATTTAAAAAATTAGTTGTATTTGTTGTTTTAGCTCAGTGATACAAATCCATTTCAGACAGCTGCGTGTAACCTTTCTGTGTGTCACAGTTCAGCACACTCACTCGAATCCATATATTCTGTCCAGGTGACACTTTCTGTACGTCACTGAATACAACCAAGTCATTTGCTACCTGTCACGTATATAGCTTGATCCTAAAAATCTCTGTGCGACATTTGTCTGGGTCGCAGTCTAAATAGCCACCGTCAGTAGGGTGTCAGTCTGCTCTACGATAGTTTCTGCACGTCACGTTCCAAAAAAAACAAAACTAAAATAAAAAATCTAAAAAAAATATATAAAAAAATTAGTTGTATTTGTTGTTTTAGCTAAGTGATACAAATCAATTTCACACAGCTGCGTGTAACCTTTCTGTGTGTCACAGTTCAGCACACTCACTCCAATCCATAAATTCTGTCCAGGTGACACTTTCTGTACGTCACTGAATACAACCAAGTCATTTGCTACCTGTCACGTATATAGCTTGATCCTAAAAATCTCTGTGCGACATTTGTCTGGGTCGCAGTCTAAATAGCCACCGTCAGTAGGGTGTCAGTCAGCTCTACGATAGTTTCTGCATGTCACGTTCCAAAAAAAACAAAACTAAAAAAAAACATATAAAAAAAATATTAAAAAAATTAGTTGTATTTGTTGTTTTAGCTCAGTGATACAAATCCATTTCAGACAGCTGCGTGTAACCTTTCTGTGTGTCACAGTTCAGCACACTCACTCGAATCCATATATTCTGTCCAGGTGACACTTTCTGTACGTCACTGAATACAACCAAGTCATTTGCTACCTGTCACGTATATAGCTTGATCCTAAAAATCTCTGTGCGACATTTGTCTGGGTCGCAGTCTAAATAGCCACCGTCAGTAGGGTGTCAGTCAGCTCTACGATAGTTTCTGCACGTCACGTTCCAAAAAAAACAAAACTAAAAAAAAAATCTAAAAAAAAATATATAAAAAAATTAGTTGTATTTGTTGTTTTAGCTAAGTGATACAAATCCATTTCACACAGCTGCGTGTAACCTTTCTGTGTGTCACAGTTCAGCACACTCACTCCAATCCATAAATTCTGTCCAGGTGACACTTTCTGTACGTCACGGAATACAACCAAGTCATTTGCTACCTGTCACGTATATAGCTTGATCCTAAAAATCTCTCTGCGACATTTGTCTGGGTCGCAGTCTAAATAGCCACCGTCAGTACGGTGTCAGTCAGCTCTACGATAGTTTCTGAACGTCACGTTCCAAAAAAAACAAAACTACAAAAAAATATAGAAAACAAAATATATAAAAAAATTAGCTGTATTTGTTGTTTTAGCTCAGTGATACAAATCCATTTCAAACAGCTGCGTGTAACCTTTCTGTGTGTCACAGTTCAGCACACTCACTCCAATCCATATATTCTGTCCAGGTGACACTTTCTGTACGTCACTGAATACAACCAAGTAATTTGCTACCTGTCACGTATATAGCTTGATCCTAAAAATCTCTGTGCGACATTTGTCTGGGTCGCAGTCTAAATAGCCACCGTCAGTAGGGTGTCAGTCAGCTCTACGATAGTTTCTGCACGTCACGTTCCAAAAAAAACAAAACTAAAAAAAAAATATAAAAAAAATATTAAAAAAATTAGTTGTATTTGTTGTTTTAGCTCAGTGATACAAATCCATTTCACACAGCTGCGTGTAACCTTTCTGTGTGTCACAGTTCAGCACACTAACTCCAATCCGTATATTCTGTCCAGGTGACACTTTCTGTACGTCACTTAATTCAACCAGACTGAACAAGTTTGTGGGTTTCAGTACACCAGGCTCGTTTATTTTATTTTTTTTATAATACACTTATATACAGAAAATGTTGAACCCCAGGGCTAAGGGTCGAGGACGAGGGTGTGGGCATGGGCGTGGGCATTCAATTACTGCAGGGGGCAGAGGCCGTGGTCCTGGGCAGGGTGAGACAGTACCTGCTGATGAGGGAGCTGTGGAACGCCGCAGAGCTACACTCCCTAGCTTCATGTCTCAACTTACAGGGACACGTGGTAGAGGACTGTTGAAACCACAACAGTGCGAACAGCTGATCTCGTGGATTGCGGACAATGCTTCAAGTAATTTGTCCACCAGTCAGTCTTCCACGCAGTCCACCCACGTTACCCAAGGGAGCACTCCTCTGGCTCCTCCACCTCAACCTCCTATCCCCCAGTCTGCCCCCTCCCAGGAAAATTTGGAATGCGATCCGGCATACTCTCAGGAACTGTTTTCTGGACCCTTCCCAGAGTCACAAACCACTTCTCAGGTTGCTGCTGACCTCGTTCCCGATGCCCAAGTTTTCCAACTGTCGCAGTCTGTGGGTGATGATGATGATGATGATGACAATGTTGAGTTAGTGGAAGAAGTTTGTAAAGAGGTGTCAGACGATGAGGAGACACGGTTGTCAGACAGTGGTGAAGTTGTTGTTAGGGGAGGAATTCCGAGGGGGGAGCAGACTGAGGAATCGGAGGATGACGAGGTGACTGACCCAAGCTGGGTTGATATGCCGAGTGAAGACAGTGCTTCTGAGGCGGAGGCGAGTGCTGCACCAGAACAGGTTGTAAGAGGCAGTGGTGTGGCCAGAGGGAGAAGCAGGGCCAGAGCTGGTGCATCAGCAGCAACTGTTTCACGTAGTGAAGCTCCCGTGGCGAGGCCTAGATGTTCGCAAGTCTGGAGGTTCTTTAAAGAAAGTGAGGATGACCGACGGACTGTGGTGTGCAACCTGTGCCACACCAGGATCAGCAGGGGTGCCACCACTACTAGCCTAACCACCACCAGCATGCGCAGGCATATGAGTGCTAAACACCCCACTCAATGGAACCAAGGCCGTTCACCACCTCCTGCGGGTCACACCACTGCTCCTTCCCCTGTGTCACTCGCTGCCTCTGCTAGTCAACCCCCTGCGTCACTCGCTGCCTCTGCTAGTCAACCCCCTGCCCAGGACCCCGGCACGAGCGCCTCCCACCGGAAAACCACACCTTCGCCTCCACGATCCTCCACAGTGTCCACCAACGTGTCCCAGCGCAGCGTTAAGCTGTCTTTACAGCAGACGCTGGAGCGCAAGCCCTCAACGTCCACATCTCCAAGTTGCTTAGCCTGGAGATGCTGCCCTATAGGCTGGTAGAGACCGAGGCCTTTCAAAATCTCATGGCGGTGGCTGCCACTCGGTATTCGGTCCCCAGCCGCCACTATTTTTCCAGATGTGCCATCCCAGCCCTACACTAGCACGTGTCACAGAACATCATCCGTGCCCTGACCAACGCTGTTTCTGAGAAGGACCACCTAACCACGGACACGTGGACAAGTGCTGCCGGGCAGGGACACTATATCTCACTGACGGCTCATTGAGTTAACTTGGTGGAGGCTGGGACCGAGAATGACCCTGGGGCCGCTCATGTACTGCCCACACCGAGGATTGCGGGGCCTACCTCGGTCACGGTCTCTCAGACGTACTATGCCTCCTCCTCCTCCGACCCCTCCTCCTCCACCGAATTACCATCCGTGGGCACGGTGCCTTCAGTCGGTAGCTCTAGGCGCAGCAGCAGTGCCGTGGGTAAGCGCCAGCAGGCGGTGCTCAAACTGCTGAGCTTAGGTGACAAAAGGCACACCGCCCAAGAGCTGTTACAGGGCATCACGGCGCAGACCGATGTGTGGCTGGCACCGCTGAACCTCAAGCCAGGCATGGTTGTGTGTGACAACGGGCGTAACCTGGTGGCGGCTCTGCAACTCGGCAGACTGACACATGTGCCATGCCTGGCCCAAGTGTTCAATCTCATAGTTCAGCGGTTCCTCAAGTTATACCCCAATCTATCTGATTTGCTCACCAAGGTGCGCCGCATCTGTGCGCATTTCCGCAAGTCGACCACAGATGCTGCCACTCTCAGGGCAGCGCAGCGCCGCCTACAACTGCCCGCTCACCGACTGTTGTGCGACGTGCCCACGAGATGGAATTCCACATTAAACATGTTATCCAGAGTTTACCAGCAGCGCAGAGCGATTGTAGACTGCCAGATGTCAACTTCCACCAGAACTGGTAGTCAGGTCAGTCAGATTCCTCAAGTCTACAATGAGGAGTGGACGTGGATGTCTGATATCTGCCAGGTGTTGAGCAACTTTGAGGAGTCAACACAGATGGTCAGCGGCGATGCCGCCATTATCAGCCTCACCATCCCGCTGCTTTGCCTGTTGAAAAACTCACTGCTCAGCATCAAGTCGGATGCTTTGCGCTTGTCACAAGAGACGGTGGAGGAAGATACGTCGCTTGATAGCCAGAGCACCCTCCGGTCTGTTTCTCAGCGCGTATCGGAGGAGGGGGATGAGGATGAGGAGGAAGAGGAGGAGAATGTCGGCGAGACAGTAGAGGGTACCAGTGCTCAGTCCTTAACTCTTGAGTGTGTATGGGCTGAAGAGGAGGACTTGGAGGAGGAGGAAATGGAGAGTCAGGCCAGTGAGGAGAGGCAAATCTTGCGTGTTGGGACTCTGGCGCACATGGCAGACTTCATGTTAGGCTCTCAAAGAATTTTTTCAAACACCGATTACTGGGTGTTCACTTTCCTGGAACCATAGTACAAGCAGAGCCTTTCCACTCTCATCCCTGCAGAGGAAAGGAGTATGAGAGTGAATAGATATCAACAGGCCCTGGTGCACAAGCTGAAACAATTCTTCCCATCTGACGCCGCTAGCGGCAGAGGGCATGGTTCTGTGGGCCAAGTAGCGGAGGAGAGGAGGCGAGCAGGCAGCTTGTCCAGCACTGGCAGGGGAACGCTCTCCAAGGCCTTTGCCAGTTTTATGTCACCCCAGCAAGACACTGTCACCTGTCCCCAGTCTAGGCAGAGTAGGGGGGAGCTGTACAGAAAGATGGTGAGGGAGTACCTAGCTGACCATACCAACGTCCTTAGCGATCACTCTGCTCCATACAACTACTGGGTTTCAAAGCTGGACACGTGGCCCGAACTGGCGCTGTACGCCTTGGAGGTGCTGGCCACGGTGCTGGAGGATGGATTTCACCGGAATTCAAATCTCCTCCGGGGGAAAGCAGCTATAATTTAACATTACTTACGTATCTGATTCCTCTTCTCTACTCCTCCTACTCCTCCTCCATATCGTCTTTGCCTAACGCTGACCAAAAAAACGCCATTTTTCAGAGGTTCAACTGGCACTCTTTTACCACTATTTTTCAGGAGGGCCCCCTACAGGCCCTCTCTTCAAACAATTTTTTCGGAGGTCCACCTACAGGCCCTCTCTCCAAACAATTTTTCCGGAGGTCCACCTACAGGCCCTCTCTCCTAACAATTTTTCCGGAGGTCAACCTACAGGCCCTCTCTCCAAACAATTTTTCCAGAGGTCCACCTACAGGCCCTCCCTCCAAACAATTTTTACGCAGGTCCACCTACAGGCCCTCTCTCCAAACAATTTTTCCGCAGGTCCACCTATAGTCCCTCTCTCCAAACAATTTTTCCGGAGGTCCACCTACAGGCCCTCTCTCCAAACAATTTTTCCGGAGGTCCACCTACAGGCCCTCTCTCCAGTTCCAGTTTCCAGTTTTATTTGCGCAAACTGCGTAAATTTTATTTTTGGGATAGGTGTGAGAAATAATATTACCTGCGTATCTATATTGCCCAACATTGGATACGGTAGCAACTAGAAGACCAAACACATGCTGCCCACAGGGTTCCGCAAATTCCTGGTCCACAATGTCAAGGAGCTCGAGGTTCTGTTGATGAGCAACAAGTCCTTCTGTAAAGATATCGCCCACAACGTCTCCATCTACGAACCTAAAGACCATTGTGGAGAGAGCGGCACAGCTCGCAATCAAAGTGACGAACCCCAACGCCAGACTGTGCAGCCAAAATAACGAATAAATATCTCTGTGGTTATTTGAGCTAAATAAAAGTTAAATAAACACAAAAAAAATAAAAAATTGATCTTTTCCTTTGCCTGATCCACCCAAGTTGAATCTGTCCCATCATTAAAAAGTCCCCCCAAGGAGTCCCCACTGTAACTTGCTTCCCATACAACTACCTCACCCCCCGACACCTGTGTCTCGCCATTGTCCACCACCTCCTCAGACAACACTGGTAAATCCCCACTGTCAGCACACGGAGACTGCAAAAGGTCTTGCGAATTGGGGCAGAGAATGTTCTGGGCTAGCACATCAGGGAAGGGGTGACTATGGGGTTCCAGGGAGTACGTGACCACATGCAATCTCCATCTAAAAAGTCATGCCACACTTGATCGAGCTCATAATTGACAATTGTACCGGTTGATGCTAAATTTTTAAGTTGGGGTCCTGCGTCGTCATTCTAACTACATCCGGCTGTTGTCACCACCACACACGCTAGCCCAGGGGGCACTCCTCTGGCTCTTCCAGCTCAACCTCCTTCCCCCCAGCCTTCCACCCCACCTACAAGCCCTCTCTCCAAACAATTTACGTCTTTGTCCTATCTTTCTCTCTCTTCAAACTATTTTTCCGGATAGCTGCCATATACGGTATTAAACTGAGTAGTATACATAGAAGACATACAACACTTGATCAATCTCATAATTTACGACTGTACCGGTTGATGCTAAATTTTTAAGTTGGGGTCCTGCGTCGTCATTGTAACTACATCCAGCTGTTATCACCACCACACACGCTAGCCCAGGGGGCACTCCTCTGGCTCTTCCAGCAAAACCTCCTTCCCCCCACCTACAGGCCCTCTTTCCAAACAATTTACCCGGGTAGGGGACGTATTAGATATTGTACTGATTCTTTTTTGGTTCTTCTTTTAATTGCCTCCTGCGATAGACGGGAATCGAACCCGGGTCAACTGCTTGGGAAGCAGCTATGCTCACCACTTTACCACCAACAGCCACAGCAACTGATAAGAACAGATACTAAACTTGATGTCAGCTGCAGTGCCAGCATGAGCAGTGGTGTCACCTGCAGGCGGTGTTGTACCTTTGTTGCACCTAGTTGGGTGCTTCCCTAACATGTGATGGGTATTTGCCTCGCCTTTCTTGGTCTGGGTGGGCACAATTGCCATGAGGGTAACCACCAGGCTGTTGCCTGAGAATTTGGGGTAATGGTGGGATTAGGCAGCCTCAGAGTCATCCATGCATGCTGCCCCTGCTGTTTCCTGTCCATTTCCGTGGTGTTTCCATCATTTTCTGAGGTTTCCAGGTTTTCACCCAGCCTTCCCTAGGCAGAGCCTTGGTCCCCTGCAAAAATGCTTGAGTCTCCCATTGACTTCAATGGGGTTCGTTATTCGAAACGAGCACCCGAGCATCGGGAAAAGTTCGACTCGAATAACGAGCACCCGAGCATTTTAGTGCTTGCTCATCTCTAATCCAGGCCATCTTTCTTCTAGACATACAAATGTAGCAGCACTAGCGATCACAGAGGAATTGCGTAAGCACAGAACAATATCGCAAACACACATTCACATTAGCATTAACCTGTTATCTAATTTAATTACAGTTACAATGCTTACTAATTAGCTACACTATGTCTAACCTCAACTCTGTGTACTGATAGCTAAGTATAACACATATAAAGACAAACAATAACACAAAACTATATGCCAAAAGCCGGGAGTGCAAGCCAACCAGCCTATCCATTGCAAGACCAACTCTCTATCCAGAAGGACCTGAGAGCCAGTGAGTCTCAAAGATGCTAGAATTGAGTTGGATGGCTTGGGGGACCTGCACGACCAGCTCATTATCATTAGGGTGACAAAAAATGTAAAAAAAATTTTTGGGTGCCAGCTAACTCTTCTCTCACTGCCTAGGAGGGCTGCAGAAAAATTTACAGTTTTCAAATTGTTCTAATATAATATTTAATAACCTATTTAAACTGTTTGTTATGTAAACTCATTTGCATAAACATAAAGGCTGTCAGATTCTGGTAGTTTGCATGTCTTTCCAATATGCCTCAGTTTATGCAAATGAGCCTACATAAGAAATTTCCCTATAAGATCTATGGCCAATCCACCCATGCCTGGGAATAAATAAATAATGGGAGAGATCTCTGTATTAACTCTTGAATTTTTTATACACAGTTATACCTCTCACCAATCCTTTTTCTGGACAACATAGTTAGCACTGGTGCCTAGCAATGCTGGGGTCCTAGGTTCAAATCTGACGAAGAACAACATCTGCATGAAGTTTATATGTTCTCCCCATGTTTTGTGTAGATGTCCTCCCACACTCAAAATACATGCTGATATGGAACTCAAATTGTAAGCTCTTCTGGGGACAGCAAATGATGATAATTAGAGATGAGCGAGTATACTCATCCGAGCTTGGTGCTCGTTCGAGTATTACGGTACTCGTAAGTGCTCGCTGCTCGGACGAGTATCTCACCATGCTCGAGGAAATGGCAACTTCCGCATCGTGCATTTTTGGCGCCTATAAACTCAGCCAATCACAAGCCAGGAGACTCTGCGGTACACCCAGCATCACGTGGGGCCCTTACATGTCGATAGCAGGGGTTGGCTGGCCTGATCAGGTGACCCTGGAATATACTAGTGACTGGCCGCGGTGCTCGGCTCAGATGCTGTCTGGATGTCGTTAGGGATAGAGCTGCTGCGTTTCAGGGAGAGTGTTAGGGCCTGCATTTAGTTCTCTGTTAGGCAGGAATCACCCACAAAGAACCCAACAGCCCTTCTAAGCGCTACAATAAATTTTTTTTGTCTCCTGGCTTGGCTGGCTGGCTGGCAGTAGTAGTGCAGCTATCGCCATATATAACCCCTTTTTTTTTTAATTGTTATATCTCAGTGATACAAATCCATTTCACACAGCAGTGTGGAACCATTCTGTGTGTCACAGTTCACTACACTCACTACAATCCGTATTTTCTGTCCAGGTGACACTTTCTGTACCTCACTTAATACAACCAGGTCTTTTGCTCTCATATAGCTTGATCCCAAAAATCTCTGTGCGACATTTGTCTGGGTCGCAGTCAAAATAGCCACCGTCAGCAGGGTGTCAGTTAGCTCTACGATAGTTTCTGCACGTCACGTTCCCAAAAAAAAAAAGTAAAAAAAAAATATATAAAAAAAATAGTTTTTATGTTGTTTTAGCTCAGTGATACAAAACCATTTCACACAGCTGCGTGGAACCTTTCTTTGTGTCACAGTTCAGTACACTCACTACAATCCGTATTTTCTGTCCAGGTGACACTTTCTGTACGTCACTTAATACAACCAGGTCTTTTGCTCTCACGTCTATAGCTTGATCCCAAAAATCTCTGTGCGACATTTGTCTGGGTCGCAGTCAAAATAGCCACCGTCAGCAGGGTGTCAGCTCTATGATAGTTTCTGCACGTCACGTTCCCAAAAAAAACAAAACTAAAAAAAAAAATACATAAAAAAATAGTTTTTTAGTTGTTTTAGCTCAGTGATACAAATCCATTTCACACAGCTGTTGGTGTCACAGTTCAGTACACTCACTACAATCCGTATTTTCTGTCCAGGTGACACTTTCTGTACGTCACTTAATTCAACCAGACTGAACAAGTTTGTGGGTTTCAGTACAGCAGGCCCATTAATTTTTTTATTTTTTATATAATACACTTATATACAGAAAATGTTGAACCCCAGGGCTAAGGGTCAAGGACGAGGGCGTGGGCATGGGCATTCAATTACTGCAGGGGGCAGAGGCCGTGGTCCTGGGCAGGGTGAGGCAGTACCTGCTGATGAGGGAGCAGGGGAACGCCGCAGAGCTACACTCCCTAGCTTCATGTCTCAACTTACAGGGACACGTGGTAGAGGACTGTTGAAACCACAACAGTGCGAACAGGTGATGTCGTGGATTGCGGACAATGCTTCAGGTAATTTGTCCACCAGTCAGTCTTCCACGCAGTCCACCCACGTTACCCAAGGGAGCACTCCTCTGGCTCCTCCACCTCAACCTCCTTCCCCCCAGTCTGCCCCCTCCCAGGAAAATTTGGAATGCGATCCGGCATACTCTGAGGAACTGTTTTCTGGACCCTTCCCAGAGTCACAAACCACTTCTCAGGTTGCTGCTGACCTAGTTCCCGATGCCCAAGTTTTCCAACTGTCGCAGTCTGTGGGTGATGATGATGATGATGACAATGTTGAGTTAGTGGAAGAAGTTTGTAAAGAGGTGTCGGACGCTGAGGAGACACGGTTGTCAGACAGTGGTGAAGATGTTGTCAGGGCAGGAAGTCCGAGGGGGAGCAGACTGAGCAATCGGAGGATGAAGAGGTGACTGTCCCAAGCTGGGTTGATAAGCCGAGTGAAGACAGTGCTTCTGAGGCGGAGGCAAGTGCTGCACCAGAACAGGTTGGAAGAAGCAGTGGTGTGGCCAGAGGGAGAAGCAGGGCCAGAGCTGGTGCATTAGCAGCAACTGTTTAACGTAGTGAAGCTCCCTTGGCGAGGCCTAGATGTTCGCAAGTCTGGAGGTTCTTTAAAGAAAGTGAGGATGACCGACGGACTGTGGTGTGCAAACTGTGCCACACCAGGATCAGCAGGGGTGCCACCACTACTAGCCTAACCACCACCAGCATGCGCAGGCATATGAGTGCTAAACACCCCACTCAATGGAACCAAGGCCGTTCACCACCTCCTGCGGGTAACACCACTGCTCCTTCCCCTGTGTCACTCGCTGCCTCTGCTAGTAAACCACCTGCCCAGGAACCCGGCACGAGCGCCTCCCACCGGAAAACCACACCTTCACCTCCACGATCCTCCACAGTGTCCACCAATGTGTCTTCAGCTGTCTTTACAGCAGACGCTGGAGCACAAGAGGACATACAGTTCCACCCACCCACATGCCCAAGCCCTCAACGTCCACATCTCCAAATTGCTGAGCCTGGAGATGCTGCCCTATAGGCTGGTAGAGACCGAGGCCTTTCGCAATCACATGGCGATGGCTGCCTATCGGTATTCAGTCCCCAGCCGCCACTATTTTTCCCGATGTGCCGTCCCAGCCCTACACCAGCACGTGCCAAAGAACATCATCCGTGCCCTGACCAACGCTGTTTCTGAGAAGGTCCACCTAACCACGGACACGTGGACAAGTGCTGCCAGGCAGGGACACTATATCTCACTGACGGCACATTGGGTTAACTTGGTAGAGGCTGGGACCGAGAATGACCCTGGGGCCGCTAATGTACTGCCCACACCGAGGATTGCGGGGCCTACCTTGGTCACGGTCTCTCAGACATACTATGCCTCCTCCTCCGACCCCTCCTCCTCCCCCTCCTCCGAATTACCATCCGTGGACACGGCGCCTTCAGTCGGTAGCTCTAGGCGCAGCAGCAGTGCCATGGGTAAGCGCCAGCAGGCGGTGCTCAAACTGCTGAGCTTAGGTGACAAATGGCACACCGCCCAAGAGCTGTTACAGGGCATCACGGCGCAGACCGATGTGTGGCTGGCACCGCTGAACCTCAAGCCAGGCATGGTTGTGTGTGACAACGTGCGTAACCTGGTGGCTGCTCTGCAACTCGGCAGATTGACACATGTGCCATGCCTGGCCCACGTGTTCAATCTAATAGTTCAGCGGTTCCTCAAGACATACCCCAATCTGTCTGATTTTCTCACCAAGGTGCGCCGCATCTGTGCGCATTTCCGCAAGTCGACCACAGATGCTGCCACTCTCAGGGCAGCGCAGCGCCGCCTACAACTGCCCGCTCACCGACTGTTGTGCGACGTGCCCACGAGATTGAATTCGACATTAAACATGTTATCCAGAGTTTACCAGCAGCGCAGAGCGATTGTAGACTGCCAGATGTCAACTTCCACCAGAACTGGTAGTCAGGTCAGTCAGATTCCTCAAGTCTACAATGAGGAGTGGACGTGGATGTCTGATATCTGCCAGGTGTTGAGCAACTTTGAGGAGTCAACACAGATGGTCAGCGGCGATGCCGCCATTATCAGCCTCACCATACCGCTGCTTTGCCTGTTGAAAAACTCACTGCTCAGCATCAAGTCGGATGCTTTGCGCTTGTCACAAGAGACGGTGGAGGAAGATACGTCGCTTGATAGCTAGAGCACCCTCCAGTCTGTTTCTCAACGCGTATCGGAGGAGGGGGAAGAGGATGAGTTGGAAGAGGAGGAGAATGTCGGCGAGACAGTAGAGGGTACCAGTGCTCTGTCCTTAACTCTTGAGCGTGTATGGGCTGAAGAGGAGGACTTGGAGGAGGAGGAGATGGAGAGTCAGGCCAGTGAGGAGAAGGAATTCTTACGTATTGGAACTCTGGCGCACATGGCAGACTTCATGTTAGGCTGCCTATCCCGTGACCCTCGCGTTAGAAGCATTTTTTCAAACACCGATTACTGGGTGTTCACTCTCCTGGACTCACGGTACAAGCAGAACCTTTCCACTCTCATCCCTGCAGAGGAAAGGAGTATGAGAGTGAATCAATATCAACAGGCCCTGGTGCACAAGCTGAAACAATCCTTCCTGACGCCGGCAGAGGGCATGGTTCTGTGGGCCAAGTAGCGGGGGAGAGGAGCCGAGCAGGCAGCATGTCCAGCACTGGCAGGGGAACGCTCTTCAAGTCCTTTGCCAGTTTTATGTCACCCCAGCAAGACACTGTCACCTGTCCCCAGTCTAGGCAGAGTAGGGGGGAGCTGTACAGAAAGATGGTGAGGGAGTACCTGGCTGACCATACCAACGTCCTGCGTGATCACTCTGCTCCATACAACTACTGGGTTTCAAAGCTGGACACGTGGCCTGAACTGGCGCTGTAAGCCTTGGAGGTGCTGGCCTGCCCTGCCGCTAGCGCACTGTCAGAGCAGTTATTCAGTGCAGCTGGTGGCGTCGTCACCGATAAGCGTACACGCCTGTCAACTGACAGCGCTGACAGGCTGACGCTTATTAAAATGAACAAAGCCTGGATTTCACCGGAATTCAAATTTCCTCCGGGGGAAAGCAGCTAAAGATTAACATTACTTATGTATCCGATTCCTCTTCTCTACTCCTCCTATTCCTCCTCCTCCTCCATGTCGTCTTTGCCTAACGCTGACCAAAAAAACACCATTTTTTAGAGGTCCAACTGGCACTCTTTTACCACAATTTTTCAGGAGGGTCCCCTACAGGCCCTCTCTTCAAACAATTTTTTCGGAGGTCCACCTACAGGCCCCCTCTCCAAACAATTTTTCCGGAGGTCCACCTACAGGCCCCCTCTCCAAACAATGTTTCCGGAGGTCCACCTACAGGCCCTCTCACCAAACAATTTTTACGGAGGTCCACCTACAGGCCCTCTCTCCAAACTATTTTTCCGGAGGTCCACCTACAGGCCCTCTCTCCAAACAATTTTTCCAGAGGTCCACCTACAGGCCCTCTATCCAAACAATTTTTCCGGAGGTCCTCCTACAGGCCCTCTCTCCAAACAATTTTTCCGAAGGTCCACCTACAGGCCCTCTCTCCAAACAATTTACTTCTTTTTCCTATCTTTCTCTCTCTCCAAACTATTTTTCCAGATAGCTGCCATATACGGTAATAAACTGAGAAGAATACAGAGAACACATGCCACACTTGATCAAGCTCATAATTTACGACTGTACCGGTTGATGCTAAATTTTTAAGTTGGGGTCCTGCGTCGTCATTCACTGAATTTCACTGATCTCCTCAACGTCTCCTCAAAGAACCGAAAGACCATTGTGGAGAGAGCAGCACAGCTCGCCATCAAAGTGACGAACCCCAACGCCAGACTGCGCAGCGAAGAGAACAAATAAATATCTCTGTGGTTATTTGTGCTAAATAAAAGTTAAATAAACACAAAAAAAAAATTGATCTGTTCCTGTGCCTGATCCACCCAAGTTGAATATGTCCCATCATGAGAAAGTCCCCCCAAGGAGTCCCCACTGTAACTTGCTTCCTATACAACTACCTCACCCCCCGACACCTGTGTCTCGCCATTGTCCACCACCTCCTCAGACAACACTGGTAAATCCCCACTGTCAGCACACGGAGACTGCAAAAGGTCTTGCGAATTGGGGCAGAGAATGTTCTGGGCTAGCACATCAGAGAAGCGGTGACTATGGGGTTCCAGGGAGTACGTGACCACATGCAATCTCCATCTAAAAAGTCATACTGAGGCTCACCACCATGCTTTACACTGCAATCTTATTACTGAGGCTCACCACCATGCTTTACACTGCAATCTTATTGAAAGACAGACAATCAGGGGTTCACCGCCAGGTTGTCAGGCAGCATTTTTAAGTGGGTCACCATTACCGTGTCCCTGAAAATTGGCGGTGATGGACCTTCGTTGCACCTAGATGGGTGCTTCCCTAACATGTGATGGGCATGTGCCTCGCCTTTCTCGGTCTGTGTGAGCACAATTGCCATGAGGGTAACCACCAGGCTGTTGCCTGAGAATTTGGGGTAATGGTGGGATTAGGCAGCCTCAGAGGCATCCATGCATGCTGCCCCTGCTGTTTCCTGTCCATTTCCGTGGTATTTCCATCATTTTCTGAGTTTTCCAGGTTTTCACCCAGCCTTCCCTAGGCAGAGCCTTGGTCCCCTGCAAAAAATGCTCGAGTCTCCCATTGACTTCAATGGGGTTCGTTATTCGAAACGAGCACCTGAGCATCGGGGAAAAGTTTGACTCGAATAACGAGCACCCGAGCATTTTAGTGCTCGTTCATCTCTAATGATAATGCCTATAATGTGGTTTTCTTCTCAACATTCCTGCCTTAGTACCGTAATTTAAATGTTAGCTTGACCTGCTGTTTATCAGCCACCATTTCATGTATTGTTGTCTCTTTTTAGATGAAATCCAATATGGCAGAAATTGCAACAAATTTATCACCATGCATGTGACTTTTTGAGATGAGCCCTATCATAGCCTAGACACATTACACAAAATTCACCAATGCATTGTTTCCAAATGATCCAAAATGAAAGAACTCGCATGAAACATTTGTTAAACTTGGCACCAAAAACACTACTCAAACAACAGTAGACATTTCAAAAATTACCCTCATAAAAATTATCATCTTAGACTTAAAGATACACTGAATTTATCAAACATTTTGCAACAGTTGATAAATTTTAACCACATTTTGACAACACGGACTCTTACAAAACTGACTTCAGAAATTTTCCTAATGACATTTTTCCCCTAATGAGTTCATCAAATTGAAATGTAGGGTACATATGTTAAGAGGTGCAGAGTCCAGCAGGAGAGCTAAGAACATTGCCTAAGGAAGCACTTTTCTTTGATTTGGCAGAGACAGAGTCTATTTGCACGCTTTATCATCTTCACTATGAGCTCCAGTCTATGCTTTAAAAACGGATGCCAAGGTCTGTACAATGCATACCTATTCAAGATGTAGATTGTGCACCTCTACTGTGAAGGTGAGAACATCCTCCTATGATAATAGCTTAACAAAACAGATGACTTGTAATGCAACATTAAACTGAACCTTGAGAATGGGAAAGTGATACTATAGTGTTTATTTCCAATATCAATCAGAGTGTTGTGTTATCTAGTGAATCTTTCCATGCTAGAATGGATTAAAATGATAAAGGTTGCTATCATGGCTGTTTTCAAGTAATGCTTCCCACATTCTTACACTGCATTTCTGAAAACAATATGGCATTTTCAATTAATTTGCTCCCAGTTTTACCTGCTTTTTTTTTTACACTTTTCAGGTTATTTTCGAAGCACCAAACTGACAAAAGTGCTGCTTTCCACAAAATGTCTTAATATATGGGCAAATGAGTCTGAGGCTCATCCATCTGGACAATTTGTAGAATGAGCAAAACAATTTTCATTTTAATTAAGTATAAAATCTGAAGTACACAATTTCAAACTGTGATTGATTTTTGGACGATAAAATAAAAGATACATATAAGAGATATATAAAATGATATGAGCTTGAAATTGAAAAGCTCATACATTTATTTATTTCTGTACTTTTTTGTATAATCGCTTTTTATTGAAAATGAACAATCATATAGGCAAAGAGAGAGTTGTTTCCATGTGAGTTAGATACAAAAAGCTCAATACCATACTAGGAGTCTTTTATCCCTACATACAGGCTTGTATCGTGGAGGTTACAGACAAAAGTTGGTCTTTCACCTGAGTAAAGAAGTCCAACAAAAGTTAACACATAACAAAAAAACTGTGGCAGATATTTCCAGTTTCAAGATAGAATAGAATCATATCTTCTGTTCTTTAAAGTAATGTTCAAAATATGAAACCAAACAACATTTAAGGGGCTTTCCGAGATATTTTTAACAGATGACCTATCCTCTGGATAGGTCATCAGTATCTGATCGGTGAGAGTCTGACACCCGGGACCCCCACCGATCATCCACTTGAGAAGGCAGTGGTGCTCTCAGTAGTGATGCAGCCTTCTCTCAGCTTACCAAGCACAGTGCCTTCAATTGTGCTTAGTATCGCAGCTCAGCCCCATTAATTTCAATGGGGCTGAGCTATGCCTAGGCCATATGATCGATGAACATGATGTTACATAACCTAGGCAAAGCTACAATAAAGCCACACTGCTGCTGCGAGTTCCAGTGTCTTCTCAAACAGCTAATTGGTGGGGGTCCCGGGTGTTGGACCCCTAACGATCAGATGATCAGATACTGAGGATAGATCATTAATTAAAATATCTCAGAAAACCCCTTTAAACACTACAATCTATTTCTCCAAGACAGATCTCAAAGGTGAGGATTTTGGGTAGTTTGTGCTTCATGCTCTTACAACTGCTAGGAATTGTTTGCTACTTTTTTTCCTATGCTGTGAATAGCCCCATAGGAAAGAGCTAGGAGATCTTGAGCTTTCTGGTGAATAGTGCCTCAGTAAGTGGCTTCAACACCCTATGTTTCACAAGTATACTTTCTGCTAGGTCTTGAAACACTAAAACACTTTGGTGCTCTCATAGCTGATATTGTTGGTCTTTCTTGCCACCGTAAGGACCACATCAGTGTCCAAACAACTCAGAAAGCCACAAATTACATCCTTGGGGCTACAGAGCTATGTAGTCCCTCTTTATTACTATCTGACTAGCTCTGTCTTCCCCTAACAGGGAGGTAAAAACTTGTTGCACCGCTTGTAAGAGGATTTTATTGGAAATTGATTCTGGTAGGGTAGGAGGGTGGACTGTACAGATTCCCCATGCTGGACAGTAGCGGTCTGAGACTCTTCTAATGCAGTGACTCTGTGCCCGATCTGTTTGACTTCAGACTTTATGACTGCTGGTTCTTTAAGAACAGGGACTAATGCTTGAGTCAGGGACTTTTTAATTAAAGGTCTAAAATAGATACAGAGTGTGAATCACCCGCTTTGTCAAAGTGAAAGCTAGAGTCTTCTTGGATGAGCTTGCGGTCCTTGACCTTGTCTTTAGCAGTTTTGACCATTGATGCTATTAATTGTGCATGAGAAGCTAAGTAATTCTGTAGATCACTATGGAGCTGTATTAATTATGTGGCCATCTCATATTTCTGAAGGTTCTGCAACCCCCACCCCCATTTCTGCACATTTTTCATTTCCATTGTTTTTTTTTTTATTATTATTATTTTTTATCATTGATTAAATTTAGGTATTGTACGATTGCTTAGAGTCTCCAGACTGTGTTCCTTCTATAATGTTTATGGCAGGAACTACAGTAGTAATTATAATTAGCAGTGTATTTTTGGAATTTAATTTAATGGAATGTTAATTGACTTTTTCAATGGATTTCAATGTCTTTTGCCACAAGATAACACTGTGACGTATGTTATCAGAGTCAATTTTATCTTAGCTACATCTGTATATCAATTGATCTTTAAGGAAAATATGCTGGTCTATTTAATGACATCTTATAATGATGAGCTATTATGTCATTTTAGGAAAGTGCAGAGCTGCACAAAAAGTATGTCCATTGCCTCCACAATCATGAAAATGTGCATCCTGAGTTGGACTGCTGCGCAAGTGATCACCAGTGAATACATATAGTGCTACCGTATGCCAGGAAGCAAGGTTTCCTGGCTTCTGTCCAGGAGGAGCCTGACACTTGTGCTGGTCCAGGGAGAGCCTGATAATGACACAGGAGCAGATTTAGAATGCTGTGTGCACTGTGCCATGGTACTGCTATGAGTGGAGTATCAAGAAGGTATGAAAAGAATACAATAACAGAAAAAGTGCAGAGTGTGGCTATGAACAAGTATGATATCAGAGAGAACTGTTGCAACTGCAACAGCAGACCTGAACCAGTTTCCACAAGATGGGGGGCCAGATAGATTTAGAACTGTGAGCAGAGGACATTTAGGACATGTAGCAACTACTCCCCTAAAAAAAGACTCTACAGTCATGGCCAAAAGTTTTGAGAATGATACAAATATTAATTTTTACAAAGTCTACTGCTTCAGTTTTTATAATGGCAATTTGCATGTACTCCAGAATGTTATAAAGAGTGATCAGCTTAACATCAATTACTTGCAAAGTCAATATTTGCCTAGAAAATGAACTTTATCCCCCAAAACACATTTCAACATCATTGCAGCCCTGCCTTAAAAGGACCAGCTAACATTGTTTCAGTGATTGCTCCATTAACACAGGTGTGGGTGTTGATGAGGACAGGGCTGGAGATCAATCTGTCATGATTAAGTAAGAATGACACCACTGGACACTTTAAAAGGAGGCTGGTGCTTGGCATCATTGTTTCTCTTCTGTTAACCATGGTTATCTCTAAAGAAACACGTGCAGTCATCATTGCACTGCACAAAAATGGCCTAACAGGGAAGAGTATCGCAGCTAGAAAGATTGCACCTCAGTCAACAATCTATCGCATCATCAAGAACTTCAAGGAGAGAGGTTCCATTGTTGCCAAAAAGGCTCCAGGGCGCCCAAGAAAGACCAGCAAGCGCCAGGACCGTCTCTTAAAAGTGTTTCAGCTGTGGGATCGGGCTACCAGCAGTGCAGAGCTTGCTCAGGAATGGCAGCAGGAAGGTGTGAGTGCATCTGCACGCACTGTGAGGCAGAGACTCTTGGAGCAAGGCCTGGTCTCAAGGAGGGCAGCAAAGAAGCCACTTCTCTCCAGAAAAAACATCAGGGACAGACTGATATTCTGAAAAATGTACAGGGAGTGGACTGCTGAGGACTGAGGTAAAGTCATTTTCTCTGATGAATCCCCTTTTCGATTGTTTGGGACATCTGGAAAACAGCTTATTCGGAGAAGACGAGGTGAGCGCTACCACCAGTCTTGTCTCATGCCAACTTTAAAGCATCCTGGAACCATTCATGTGTGGGGTTGCTTCTCAGCCAAGGGAATCGGCTCTCTCACAGTCTTGCCTAAAAACACAGCCATGAATAAAGAATGGTACCAGAATGTCCTCCGAGAGCAACTTCTCCCAACCGTCCAAGAGCAGTTTGGTGATCAACAGTGCCTTTTCCAGCATGATGGAGCACCTTGCCATAAAGCAAAGGTGATAACTAAATGGCTCAGGGAACAAAACATAGAGATTTTGGGTCCATGGCCTGGAAACTCCCCAGATCTTAATCCCATTGAGAACTTGTGTTCAATCATCAAGAGACGGGTGGACAAACAAAAACCTACAAATTCTGACAAAATGCAAGCATTGATTGTGCAAGAATGGACTGCTATCAGTCAGGATTTGGTCCAGAAGTTGATTGAGAGCATGCCCGGGAGAATTGCAGAGGTCCTGAAGAAGAAGGGTCAACACTGCAAATATTGACTTGCTGCATTAACTCATTCTAACTGTCAATATAAGCTTTTCTTACTCATAATATGATTGCAATTATATTTCTGTATGTGATAAAAACATCTGACAAACACACATAAAAACCAGAGGGCAGCAGATCATGTGAAAATATAATATTTGTGTCATTCTCAAAACTTTTGGCCATGACTGTAGAATGAGTAGTCTGGTGGATAGTATGGGAACAGCTTCTTGGAACAGTCTATATCATATTACTGAATGTTAGGAACCATGGCAAATGTTTTGCCAGTGATTTTTGTAAAATTTCTATTATTTCTCTGGATCCCTAAAGAAACAGTGTCCTCAGGCCTGGGGCCATACTATTTATTGCTGCATGTTCATTGACATGGGAGATTGGGATCAGTGAAAGATAGTAACGTAATGGTCACCATAACCCATGGAGGCATGTTGTGTTTCTTCTTAAGATGGCTGGTACACCCCAACAAGTAGCACATGACAAGGGGTTGTAGCATAACGTACCCTTTCAGATACCCATAGTAACATAAAAGAAAGGCCGCCTAGCCTGCAGTCACCCAACTTGGAACTCTTTCAGAGTCAAGAACTCTTCCAGAGTAGATCTGTTAGAGGTTTTGTTGTATATATATATATATGGCACAGCCCTATGGTACAATCCTTAAAGGGGTTGTGTCACTTCAGCAAGTGGCATTTATTATGTAGAGAAAGTTAATACAAGACACTTACTATTGTATTGTGATTGTCCATATTTCTTCCTTTGCTGGATGGATTCATTTTTCTATCACATTTAAGGATTGTACCATAGGGTTGTTCCATGTGTATACAACATAAACTGTTACAGATTTACCTTTTTATTAAAACTATACATATTGTAAGATTGTGAAGGGGTTAACTGTTGATGGGCGATATATTTCCCCTAGGTACAGCCATTACGTGTATTAAAACAGGTTGCCCATTCCACCTTCATCCACTACTGGTTTTGTGGCTTGTGCTGCAGTCACTCATGTGCTAGGAGCCACTGATTAGGAGGCCTATAAAGCTGCAGAGCTAATAGAGAGGGGAGGCTGAGTGCAGCTAAGACTGCTGGAAGGTTGTGGGCCTCAAATGAACTGCGTTACCTGAAAGGTAAAAACTTGGACTGTTGATTATTTCTGTGTTTCTGCGGCTAGCAGCTAGACGTAGGTATAGAGAGGGACTGCTATATGTTTAGTTCGTGCTCTGATGAGCAGGTTTTGTTTTGCTGCCTGAAGTTAAAGGCTGTTTGTTTTTTCTGCTGTCCTAGGACTTGTTAATAAACGCAGGCTAAACGCTTGTTTTTGGACTAAAACTTCCCTGTCAATGTCTCTGACTGCTGTTGCACCATTATCCCGACCTCTACTGGGCTAATCCTCCCACAATATGGATACTTTAGTAGTTAACCCCTTGAGGACAGAGCCCATTTTGGCCTTAATGTCTGGGCCAAATTTTTGAATTCTGACATGTGTCACTTTATGTGGTTATAACTTTGGAACGCTTTTACTTATCCAGGCCATTCTGAGATTGTTTTCTCGTGACACATTGTACTTCATGACAGTCATAAATTTGAGTCAATATATTTCACCCTTATTTATGAAAAAATCCCAAATTTACCAAAAATTCTGAAAAATTAGCAAATTTCCAAATTTCAATTTCTCTACTTTCAAAATACACCGTAATACCTCCAAAATAGTTATTATTTACATTCCCCATATGTCTACTTTATGTTGGCATCATTTTGTAAACGTCATTTTACTTTTTTAGGACGTTAGGAGGCTTAGAAGTTTAGAAGCCATTTTTCAAATTTTCACCAAATTTTCCAAAAACCATTTTTTTTTAACACCAATGCAGATATAAAGTGATTTTGAGGGTCTTACATAATGAAACCCACCATAAATGACCCCATTTTAGAAACTACACCCCTCAAATTATAAAAAACTGCTGTTACAAACTTTGTTAACCCTTGAGGTGTTCCACAAGAATTAATGGAAAATGGAGGTGAAATTTCAAAAATTTCACTTTTTTCGTAGATTATTCATGTTAATATTTTTTTTCTTGCAACACAGCAAGGGTTAACAGAAAACTAAACCTCAATTTACATTGCTCTGATTCTGCAGTTTACAGAAATACCCCATATGTGGTGGTAAACGTCTCTATGGGTTTGTGGCAGTGGTCAGAAGGAAAGGAGCGCCATACGGATTTTGGAGGCAAAATTTGCTAGAATAGTTTTTAGGCACCATTTTGTAATTGAGAGACCCTGACGTACCCCTACAGTGGAAACCCTCAAAAAGTGACCCCATTTTTGAAACTACACCCTTCAAAGAATATATTAAGGGGTACTGACCACTTTGACCCCCTAAGCATTTTACGGAATTTGGAAACACTTGGCTGTGAAAATGAACATTTTTTTTTCTTCCAATAAAATGTTGCTTTAAGCCCCAATTTTTTTTATTTGCATAAGGGGGTAACAGGAGAAAAGCCCCCCCCATAATTTGTTACCCATTTTCTCCTGAATACGGCAACACCCCATATGTGGTGGTAAACTGCTGTGGGGGCACATGGCAGGACTCAAAACAGAAGGAGCGCCATATGGATTTTACAACACAGATTTTGATGGAGTGGTTTGCGGGAGCCATTGATTTTTATTTTTTTGAGCTATTGTCTTATGTGGGGGCTCATTTTTTGCAGGATGAGGTGGGGTTTTCATTGTACCATTTTGGGGTAAATACGCCTTTTGATCGCCTGCTATTACACTTTTTGTGAGGGAAGAGGGAAAAAAATGGCTATTTTGGCATCGTTTTTTTTTTTAATTTTTACAGCATTCGCCTGGGGGGCCATCTCATGTAATATTTTTATAGAGCAGGTTGTTACGGACGCAGCGATACCCAATATGTCCAACTTTTTTATTGTTGGAAAGTTTTACACATTAGATGCATTTTTGAACAGAATAAAATATTTTTTTGTGTTGCCATTTTCAGAGAGCCATATTTTTTTCAGTTTTCAGGCGATTGTCTCAGGTAGGTACAGTTTTTGCGGGACAAGATGACGGTTGAATTGATACCATTTTGGGGTAATTACGCCTTTTTGATCGCCTGCTATTACACTTTTTGTGAGGGAAGAGGGAAAAAAATGGCTATTTTGGCATAGTTTTTAAAAAAAAAAAATTTACAGCATTCGCCTGGGGGGCCATCTCATGTAATATTTTTATAGAGCAGGTTGTTACGGACGCAGCGATACCCAATATTGTCCAACTTTTTTATTGTTGGAAAGTTTTACACATTAGATGCATTTTTGAACAGAATAAAATATTTTTTTTGTGTTGCCATTTTCAGAGAGCCATATTTTTTTCAGTTTTCAGGCGATTGTCTCAGGTAGGGTACAGTTTTTGCGGGACAAGATGACGGTTGAATTGATACCATTTTGGGGTAATTACGCCTTTTTGATCGCCTGCTATTACACTTTTTGTGAGGGAAGAGGGAAAAAAATGGCTATTTTGGCATAGTTTTTAAAAAAAAAAATTTACAGCATTCGCCTGGGGGGCCATCTCATGTAATATTTTTATAGAGCAGGTTGTTACGGACGCAGCGATACCCAATATGTCCCAACTTTTTTATTGTTGGAAAGTTTTACACATTAGATGCATTTTTTGAACAGAATAAAATATTTTTTTGTGTTGCCATTTTCAGAGAGCCATATTTTTTTCAGTTTTCAGGCGATTGTCTCAGGTAGGGTACAGTTTTTGCGGGACAAGATGACGGTTGAATTGATACCATTTTGGGGGTAATTACGCCTTTTTGATCGCCTGCTATTACACTTTTTGTGAGGGAAGAGGGAAAAAAATGGCTATTTTGGCATAGTTTTTAAAAAAAAAAATTTACAGCATTCGCCTGGGGGGCCATCTCATGTAATATTTTTATAGAGCAGGTTGTTACGGACGCAGCGATACCCAATATGTCCAACTTTTTTATTGTTGGAAAGTTTTACACATTAGATGCATTTTTGAACAGAATAAAATATTTTTTTTGTGTTGCCATTTTCAGAGAGCCATATTTTTTTCAGTTTTCAGGCGATTGTCTCAGGTAGGGTACAGTTTTTGCGGGACAAGATGACGGTTGAATTGATACCATTTGGGGTAATTACGCCTTTTTGATCGCCTGCTATTACACTTTTGTGAGGGAAGAGGGAAAAAAATGGCTATTTTGGCATAGTTTTTTAAAAAAAAAATTTACAGCATTCGCCTGGGGGGCCATCTCATGTAATATTTTTATAGAGCAGGTTGTTACGGACGCAGCGATACCCAATATGTCCAACTTTTTTATTGTTGGAAAGTTTTACACATTAGATGCATTTTTGAACAGAATAAAATATTTTTTTTGTGTTGCCATTTTCAGAGAGCCATATTTTTTTCAGTTTTCAGGCGATTGTCTCAGGTAGGGTACAGTTTTTGCGGGACAAGATGACGGTTGAATTGATACCATTTTGGGGTAAATACGCCTTTTGATCGCCTGCTATTACAGTTTTTGTGAGGGAAGAGGGAAAAAAATGGCTATTTTGCCATAGTTTTTTTAAATTTTTTTTTACAGCTTTCGCCTGGGGGCCACCTCATGTAATATTTTTATAGAGCAGATTGTTACGGATGTGGCGATACCTAACATGTTTATGTATTGTGTGTTTTTTTATTTTTAATCAATTTTTTTAACTTTTTTTTAACTTTTTTTTTTTTTTTCCACTTTCTTGACTCAGATCCACTTGGTTCTTCAAGAACCAGTGGGTCTGGTATTTTACAATACACTGCAGTACACTGTATAGTGTACTGCAGTGTATTTTCTTATAGCCTGTTCAAGCTCCTGCCTTTAGCAGGAGCTTGAACAGGCTTCCATGGCAAGCCAGACGAAAGCGTCTGGTTGCCATGGTAACCATCGGGACGCGCCACAGCAGAGCAGCGTCCCGATGGAAGGGGAGAGGGAGCTTCTCCCTCTCATCTGCCCACACCCATCGGCGCTGCCAGCGCACCGCAGCGCCGATGGGAGAGGGGAGGAGCGCTCCCTCCCTGTTAACCCCTTCCATACAGCGGTCCCTACGGACCGCGGCATGGAAGGGGTTAAACTGCTGACATCGGTGCCAGCACCGATGTCAAGCAGTTTTCAAGCAGAGTATCAGCTGTATGCTGATACTCTGCTTGAATAAAGATCAGCCACACTAAAAGATCGTTGCGGGCGGCACTCGCGGCAGCCGCCCGCACGTTGAAGGTCTCCCCCCCGCCTGCCCATCTGCCCACCCATCTGCCCACCCATCTGCCCACAGCTAATCAGGGGGGCGGGGGGACACCCTGACCTCCCCCTAATTACTGACACTCGCGGGGATTCGCTAGAATAGCGCTATCCCCGCCGAGTACCCCTTGCCTGCTGTGAATGGCTGGTCTGAATAGACCAGCCATTCACAGCGATCGCCTTTATGGGGGTTGCACGGCACCCCCCGAGGCCTTAAACTATGGGTGGCTGGGTGCCCTAAACAGCACCCATTACAGCATTTAACCCCCCCTGCACTGAGCAGGGGGGTTTCAATGCAAGACGTACCGGTACGCCCTGTAGCACGAACTACCTCGTGCTCAGGACGTACCGGTACGTCCAATGTCGCCAAGGGGTTAAAGTGTAACTATAAAAAAAACAAACAAAAACAAACAAGCAGGGCAATGTTTATTTTAAACTTACCAACACTTTCTCAAATCCATGACGATGAGTATTTGTACACTAGAAAAATGTAGGCTGAATTGATTTTAATGTGTTCCGGTTTCTAAATAAAGGATTTACTATTTTATGGAGTGCTGACCTTACCCTCGTCTTTGTATCACTTTTCCTAGGCACCAAACCTGTGTTTGTGCACCACTTTTCTATCAGGTCAACTGATCCGCTTTTTCTATTTTCTACACAAAGATTTACTACTACTAGATTTACTACTCTGATAGAATGGGGATACTGATGATCCTGCAATGTGGCTGCTAACCTACTTTCGCTGTTTGCTTACAGCCAACTCCCTCAGAAAAAAACTGAGAAATAGGTTTCTATGTAGAGGATGATATTCTGTATAAGGTGCTGAAAGGAGAAAATCAGTGTCTTTCTGCAGTTAACTAATGTATTCTACCTACATAAAATAATGCAGAACAAAATCTGTGTGCAGTTTGCTACAGCAGCATCAGAGATAACAAAGAGTTTCATGACTATATGAACAAAGTTATAAAAATTAGATTACCCATGAACAATTACACATGACAATAAACACAATACCAAGTTCATATATAACCCCTCTAAACTGAGCCAGACTCAGAAAAATACTGCAAAAAAACCTACAAAGGATAACAGAGTCCATACAGCTCATAAAATCATTTTTATTGATGAAAATATATGATAATAACAATGCTAAAAGAGGGGACAATAGAGATAGAGAACCCAAAAAGAAGTGCGGCTCACCAGAAGAACCAGCACAAAAGTACATATAATGGGCAGTAATTTAATTATGGATGCTGCATCTTATAAAATATGTCATGATATAAATCAAGCCTAACAAAGAGAGCTGTACCCCCAAGGAAGGCGTGACGAGCATGCTCGCTCATCTCTAGTCATAAGCCATAATTTGCATCAGTTGGAAAAGTTTTCAGACTCTGTATACAATGTTTCTGTTCATTGACTACACATTGTATTCTGAAATTTTGGTTTGATTATACAGTACTTTGAACTAGTCAACGTGTACAGTAGTTTTGAATGTATAAATATATATGGGATACATTGCTTAGCAAATTCATTTGTTGGATTGCACAGACTTTAGTCCCAGTTGTTTTTGAATATACAAATAATGTTCCTCTAATTACCTGTTGGAGGCTTTTATAGAACACAGGCACCTGAATTCAGATTCTCAAATTATTTTCTTTTAAGTTTGAAAATTAATGGAAATTATTCAAGGCTCTCTACTGAAGTGCCCTGCAAAGATGACTTAAGATTAAAATGCATATTTATTAATGTTCTCTTGTCAAAGGTTAAATATTTTACTTACAAATAACCACTGTTGAACATTTATCACTTATTTCAGCTTGGATATAAAAATAAAGTTTGCACTGTACCCACATACACGTATGCTCCAAGATAACCATCACATTTATATGAGCATTTATATCAGCTTTTTGAGCATTCCATTCTAAGACCATACACTTTGGGGGGATGGTCCCCATTTTGATTCCTTCACAACAACCATTTTTCTGGGATGACTTTACACAAGATTTTTGACAGTATCTGTGGGAATCTGTGCCTTTTCAGGAATAAAATCATTAATGAAGTCAGGAACTAATGTCGAATAAGAAACTATGGCTTACAATCATTAATCCAATTCATCCAAAAGGTGTTTGACGAAGTTGAGGTCAGAGCTCTTTGCAGACCATTATTCCTCCTCCACTAAATTTTACTGTATAATTTGCATTCTTTTATGTACAGTATCATCCCTGGACATCCATCAAACACAGATTCATCAACCAGACTACCAGATGAGAACACTTTTTTTTGCTCCTAAGTCCAAAGAACAACCAGCTTTTTAATATTGATATATGTGATATTGTCCTTGGTGGTCTTAAGTTTGTGTGCTCCTAGTGTACAGTTCTTGTGCTGATCTCACTCCCAGGGCCAGGTTAGAATTGGGTAGTTAGTGATTAGAGATGAGCGAGTAGTGAAATATTCGAAAGTTCGAAATTCGATTCGAATAGACCGCGAAATTCGACTATTTGACCGAATATCGAATCCCATTAAAGTCTATGGGGAAAAAATGCTCGCCACTTGGAAATCTCAATTCGACCACTTGGAGGTCACCAAGTCCACCCTGAAACCTCAGAAAAGGATGCCAACACTGCTGGAATGCAACTGGGACAGCAGGGGAAGCAAGTCTGGGTGCATATAACGCGCCCAAGTCGCACTATTACGCCACTATCACAGCCTCTCAACAATACACTGCAAAGACAATGTAACCTCTCTGTAAAGTAAGACCATACAAGGAAACCTTCTTTCCTCAACATTGCCATGGACCCCAAGCCAAACTAGACAAAAAAGAAGATAAAATTCTGCACCCCTTAAAATCACGTTGCCTATGACAACCACAGATGGCATAGGCAAGGGGGAAATCAAATAGACCCCACCCCTAATTGTCATTGTGTGTGTGTGTGAGATGTGGTCAGACATGTCTTCTTTAAAATGTAAAAACAACTCAAACACATGCAGAAGCCTTAAAATGCCCAAATTTTTGGCGCTTGAGATGTCAGTGACCCGACCTGGCCCAGTGTCATGTCTAGCAGGTAAAGCAGTGGGGATGTTGAGGGATGCGTAGGACCGCAAAAGGCAGGAAGAGGCCGTGGGCTGGCCAGAGGCTCATGGAAAATTTTGTGGAGGCCCAAGCGGTGAGACGTCTTAAAAATTGTGTGGAGGCTAAAGAGGTGAAACCTCTTAAACATTTTGTGGAGGCCCAAGAGGTGAGACCTCTTAAAACTTATGTGGAGGCCCAAGAGGTGTGACCTGTTAAAAATTATGTGGAGGCCCAAGAGGTCAGAACTCTTAAACATTTTGTGGAGGCCCAAGAGGTGAGACGTATTAAAAATTATGTGGAGGCCCAAGAGGTGAGACGTATTAAAAATTATGTGGAGGCCCAAGAGGTGACACCTCTTAAACATTTTGTGGAGGACCAAGAGGTGAGACCTCTTTAAAAATTATGTGGAGGCCCAAGAGGTGAAGACGTGTTAAAAATGATGTGGAGGCCCAAGAGGTGAGACGTCGTTAAAAATTATGTGGGAGGCCCAAGAGGTGAGACCTGTTAAACATTTTGTGGAGGCCCAAGAGGTGAGACCTGTTAAACATTTTGTGGAGGCCAAGAGGTGAGACCTCTTAAAAAATTATGTGGAGGCCCAAGAGGTGAGACCTCTTAAACATTTTGTGCAGGCCCAAGAGGTGAGACCTCTTAAAAATTATGTGGAGGCCAAGAGGTGAGACGTGTTAAAAATTATGTGGAGGCCCAAAAGGTGAGACGTGTTAAAAATTATGTGGAGGCCCAAGAGGTGAGACGTGTTAAAAATTATGTGGAGGCCCAAGAGGTGAGACCTGTTAAACATTTTGTGGAGGCCCAAGAGGTGAGACCTGTTAAACATTTTGTGGAGGCCCAAGAGGTGAGACGTGTTAAAAATTATGTGGAGGCCCAAGAGGTGAGACCTGTTAAAAATTTGTGGAGGCCCAAGAGGTGGTGAGACCTGTTAAACATTTTGTGGAGGCCCAAGAGGTGAGACCTGTTAAACATTTTGTGGAGGCCCAAGAGGTGAGACCTGTTAAAAATTATGTGGAGGCCCAAGAGGTGAGACCTGTTAAAAATTATGTGGAGGCCCAAGAGGTGAGACGTGTTAAAAATTTTGTGGAGGCCCAAGAGGTGAGACCTGTTAAACATTTTGTGGAGGCCCAAGAGGTGAGACCTGTTAAAAATTTGTGGAGGCCCAAGAGGTGAGACCTGTTTAAACATTTTGTGGAGGCCCAAGAGGTGAGACCTGTTAAACATTTTGTGGAGGCCCAAGAGGGTGAGACCTCTTAAAAATTATGTGGAGGCCCAAAGAGGTGAGACCTCTTAAACATTTTGTGGAGGCCCAAGAGGTGAGACCTGTTAAAAATTTGATGTGGAGGCCCAAGAGGTGAGACCTGTTAAAACATTTTGTGGAGGCCCAAGAGGTTGAGACCTTCTTAAACATTTTGTGGAGGCCCAAGAGGTGAGACCTTTTTAAAAATTATGTGGAGGCCCAAGAGGTGAGACGTGTTAAAAATTATGTGGAGGCCCAAGAGGTGAGACGTGTTAAAAATTATGTGGAGGCCCAAGAGGTGAGACCTGTTAAACATTTTGTGGAGGCCCAAGAGGTGAGACCTGTTAAACATTTTGTGGAGGCCCAAGAGGTGAGACCTGTTAAAAATTTTGTGGAGGCCCAAGAGGTGAGACGTATTAAAAATTATGTGGAGGCCCAAGAGGTGACACCTCTTAAACATTTTGTGGAGGCCCAAGAGGTGAGACCTTTTAAAAATATGTGGAGGCCAAGAGGTGAGACGTCGTTAAAAATTATGTGGAGGCCCAAGAGGTGAGACGTGTTAAAAATTATGTGGAGGCCCAAGGGTGAGCTTAATTTGTGGAGGCAGAGTGAGACCTGTTAAACATTTTGTGGAGGCCCAAGAGGTGAGACCTGTTAAACATTTTGTGGAGGCCCAAGAGGTGAGACCTGTTAAACATTTTGTGGAGGCCCAAGAGGGACCTGTAACATTGGGAGCCCAAGGGAACCTATTAAACATTTTGTGGAGGCCCAAGAGGTGAGACCTCTTAAAAATTATGTGGAGGCCCAAGAGGTGACACCTCTTAAACATTTTGTGGAGGCCCAAGAGGTGAGCCATAAATATATAAATTTTTCTTATTTACGGAGCAATTCTACGGCGGTTAAGGAGGAGGAGGAGGAGGTGGAGGAGGAAATGGCACTTCATACAGATGGCACTTCACTTTTGGCTGCTTTCCACTGTTGGAGAAGCAAAGTCCGGGTCAATCCACTTGCTGTTCATTTTGATTAGCGTCAGCCTGTCGGTTGACAGGCGGCTGCGCTTATCGGTTATAATGCCGATGGTGGGTGGGAAAATCTCCATCATGTTCTGCACGAGTTCCCTCTGGTATTCCAGCAATCGATTCGTCCTCTCCTCTACCGGAATAAAAGAGGAGACGTTATCTTTATACCGGGGGTCCAGGAGTGCGAAGACCCAGTACAGTTTGTTCTCCACTATCCGGACAACACGTGTGTCCCGGGAAAAGCAGCCCAGCATGAAGTCAGCCATGTGTGCCAGACTCTGAATAGGCATGACCTCACTGCCCCCACCAGAAGGATCACTTGCCATTTCCTCCTCTTCCTCTTCCGCCTCCTCTCCGCCCCATCCGCGCTGAACCAATGGGACGCACACAGCCTGACTGCTACCCTCGCCGCCAGCATCCTCCTCCTCTTCCACAGCCACCTCCACGTCGTCCTCCTCCTCATCCTCCTCCTCCTGCAACTGCCACCGTGAAGCAGACAAAAGTGTGGTCTGACTGTGTAGCTCCGTTGCGTCTCCTCCTACCCCCGTCTCCTCTGCGTGCAATGCGTTCTCCCTTATTGCGATGAGGGATTCTTTAAGGACGCATAGGAGCGGGATGGTTACGCTCACTATAGCGTCCTCGCTGCTGACCTTCTTGGTGGACTCCTCAAAGATACGCAGTACATCGCATATGTCTGCCATCCATGGCCACTCGTGGTTGGCAAACTGAGGGAGCTGAGTTGGAGGCACGCGTGGATTCATAATCTGGTACTCCATCAATGCTCTCTGCTGCTCACACACCCTGGCCAACATGGAATAGGTGGAATTCCAGCGAGTCGGCAGGTCGCACAACAGCCGATGTTCAGGCAAATGGAGGCGTTGCTGGAGTTTTTTTAAGCTAGCAGCAGCTACAGTTGACTTCCGAAAGTGAGCGCACAAGCGCCGCACTTTCACCAGTAGCTCTGCCAGGTTGGGGTAAGTCTTTAGAAATTTTTGGACTACCAGATTAAAAACGTGGGCCAGGCATGGTACGTGATTGAGTTCGGCAAGCTCCAGAGCCGCCACCAGGTTACGGCCGTTATCGCACACGACCATGCCTGGTCCTAGCTGCAGCGGCGACAGCCACATCTCCGTCTGCTGCAATATGGCGTCCCTCACCTCTGGGGCGCTGTGCTTCCTGTCGCCCAAGCTGATGAGCTTAAGCACCGCCTGCTGACGTCTCCCCGCGCCAGTGCTGCAACGCTTCCAGCTAGCGGCTGAGGGCGATGTTAAGGCAGAGGAGGAGGAGGAGGAAGAGGAGGGGGGTGTATCAGAACCCATGCTGGCAATCTTGGGCGGGGGTGGTAGGTAGGCCGTCTCTGTTTGCGACCCCCGTCCCCGCTTCCACAACATTCACCCAGTGTGCCGTCAAAGAAATGTATCGTCCCTGGCCGCAAGCGCTTGTCCACGAGTCGGTGGTCAAGTGGACCTTTGCACTGACTGCGTACCTCAGGGCCCGCCTGATGTTACGCGACACGTGCTGGTGCAGGGCGGGGACGGCACTCCGGGAAAAGTAGTGGCGGCTGGGGACGGAATAGCGAGGTGCGGCAGCCGCCATCAGGTCGCGGAAGGCCTGCGTCTCCACAAGCCTAAACGGCAACATCTCCAGGGCCAGCAGTTTGGAGATGTGGCAGTTTAAGGCTTGGGCTTGGGGGTGACTCGAGGCGTACTTCCGCCTGCGGTCGAACGCCTGCGAGATGGACAGTTGTTGGGACGAGGAGTGTGAAGGTGCAGGCGAAGAGGCGGGGGAAGGGGAGGCTGAAGGAGAAGGCCCCAAAGTAGCCGAGGCAGATGTGGAGGTGTCCTGGCTGGAGGTCTGGACTGCAGTGGCAGCACACAACAAAGGGGAAGAGGCAGTGGCAGCAAGACCGGGCGCAGGTTGTATTGCGTTTGCTCTCTCCCACTCAGCCCAGTGCTTGACTTCCAAGTGACGCCGCATGCCTGAGGTGGTCAGATTGCTCTTCTCAGAGCCCCTACTCAGTTTTGAGTGGCAGAGTGTGCAAACCGCGCTCAGTTTGTCATCCGCACAAACATTAAAAATCTCCACACCACAGAAGTACGAGGCCTCGATGGGGGAGCTTCGCGCGACTGCCCGCTGCCGGGGAACAGCTTCGGCCCTGCTGGCTGTGGCCTCACTTCTCTGTCTGGACTGTCCTCTGCCTGTGGACATCCCTCTGCTGTGGACATCCCTCTGCCTCTGGACATCCCTCTGCCTCTGGACATCCCTCTGCCTCTTGCTGCCTTTTTCGGTGCTGCGCAGACCACCACCTCTCCACTGCTTTCCTCGCTGGACATCACCCCTGGCCAAGTGGGGTCGGTCATTTCGTCATCCACCACCTCCTCTTCCACTTCCTCACTCTGCTCCTCCTGCTGCCCACTGGACATTCCAACAGCCTCCCTTGATGGCAACTGCGTCTCATCATCATCATCGCTCATGATAACAGATGCTGGCTCAGGGTCCACATCAGCAGGAGATGGCGAAAACTCAAGTGTTTGGGCATCACTACAAACAAATTCCTCTGCTAGCTCCTGGGATTCTTCCGGCACATCTGAAAAAGGACCCGAAAAGAGCTCCTGGGAGGGGTCAATGGTGGGATGACTTTGTTGGCCAGGTGTGGAGGAAGGAGGGTCAGAGTGAGACTGTGTGGATGACTGGCTGGTGGACAACTGTGTGGAAGCGCTATCGGCTATCCATTGCACCACCTGTTCAACCTGCTCAGGCCTCAACAGCGGTGTAACCCGCCCCCTGCTTAACTGTCCCATAAAGGCAGGGATTCTGGATGAGCGGGATCCTGGCTGACCCTCACCAGCACGCATTGTATCCCCACTGGCTTCAACAAGGCCCCCAACAGCATTTCCGCGCCCCCGTCCTCCTCCATGTCCTATTCCGCTAGCCCCCCTCCGCATTTTATTTTTTTTTGGTTACAATATTTTGCCTTCACAGCCGTGAAATTACTTTGCAAGAGAACGCACAGTACAGTTGCCCAATTATAAGGCCTATATATTGTTATATTTCAAGGTACACAGCCGTGTACTAAGTGATCAGACGGTGTGTATGAACACCAGGTATGAGAAATTACTTTGCAAGAGAACGCACAGTACAGTTGCCAATTATAAGGCCTATATATTGTATATTTCAAGGTACACAGCAGTGTACTAAGTGATCAGACGGTGTGTATGAACACCAGGTTTGAGAAATTACTTTGCAAGAGAACGCACAGTACAGTTGCCAATTATAAGGCCTATATATTGTATATTTCAAGGTACACAGCCGTGTACTAAGTGATCAGACGGTGTGTATGAACACCAGGTATGAGAAATTACTTTGCAAGAGAACGCACAGTACAGTTGCCAATTATAAGGCCTATATATTGTATATTTCAAGGTACACAGCCGTGTACTAAGTGATCAGACGGTGTGTATGAACACCAGGTTTGAGAAATTACTTTGCAAGAGAACGCACAGTACAGTTGCCAATTGAAAGGCCTATATATTGTATATTTCAAGGTACACAGCCGTGTACTAAGTGATCAGACGGTGTGTATGAACACCAGGTTTGAGAAATTACTTTGCAAGAGAACGCACAGTACAGTTGCCAATTGAAAGGCCTATATATTGTATATTTCAAGGTACACAGCCGTGTACTAAGTGATCAGACGGTGTGTATGAACACCAGGTATGAGAATTACTTTGCAAGAGAACGCACAGTACAGTTGCCAATTGAAAGGCCTATATATTGTATATTTCAAGGTACACAGCCGTGTACTAAGTGATCAGACGGTGTGTATGAACACAGGTATGAGAAATTACTTGCAAGAGAACGCACAGTACAGTTGCCATATAAGGCCTATATATTGTATATTTCAAGGTACACAGCCGTGTACTAAGTGATCAGACGGTGTGTATGAACACCAGGTTGAGAAATTACTTTGCAAGAGAAACGCACAGTACAGTTGCCAATTGAAAGGCCTATATATTGTATATTTCAAGGTACACAGCCCTGTACTAAGTGATCAGACGGTGTGTATGAACACCAGGTATGAGAAATTACTTTGCAAGAGAACGCACAGTACAGTTGCCAATTATAAGGCCTATATATTGTATATTTCAAGGTACACAGCCGTGTACTAAGTGATCAGACGGTGTGTATGAACACCAGGTATGAGAAATTACTTTGCAAGAGAACGCACAGTACAGTTGCCAATTGAAAGGCCTATATATTGTATATTTCAAGGTACACAGCCCTGTACTAAGTGATCAGACGGTTGTATGACACCAGGTATGAGAAATTACTTTGCAAGAGAACGCACAGTACAGTTGCCAATTATAAGGCCTATATATTTTATATTTCAAGGTACACAGCCATGTACTAAGTGATCAGGACGGTGTGTATGAACACCAGGTATGAGAAAATTACTTTGCAAGAGAACGCACAGTACAGTTGCCAATTGAAAGGCCTATATATTGTATATTTCAAGGTACACAGCCGTGTACTAAGTGATCAGACGGTGTGTATGAACACCAGGGTTTGAGAAATTACTTTGCAAGAGAACGCACAGTACAGTTGCCAATTGAAAGGCCTATATATTTGTATATTTCAAGGTACACACCCTGTACTAAGTGATCAGACGGTGTGTATGAACACCAGGTATGAGAAATTTACTTTGGCAAGAGAACGCACAGTACAGTTGCCAATTATAAGGCCTATATATTGTATTTTTCAAGGTACACAGCCGTGTACTAAGTGATCAGACGGTGTGTATGAACACCAGGTTTGAGAAATTACTTTGCAAGAGAACGCACAGTACAGTTGGCAATTGTAAGGCCTATATATTGTATATTTCAAGGTACACAGCCGTGTACTAAGTGATCAGACGGTGTGTATGAACACCAGGTTTGAGAAATTACTTTGCAAGAGAACGCACAGTACAGTTGCCAATTGAAAGGCCTATACATTTTATATTTCAAGGTACACAGCAGTAGTGCCAAATATAGTTTTGTATGTAGCAGAGCACCTAATACACCACTAATGCCTCTCTCTGTCCCTACTCCAGCAGCTATCCCTGAATACGGCAGCCGTTCTCTGTAAAGTGTATCTTGTAGTAAAGCTATCACTGTACTGCACTATAGTAGCCCTGATAAGGGCTTTTAATCACGCTCCTGCCTGTCCAACAGCTAAAACCTGTCTCTCCCTTCTCCAGCCTCTGTCCCTGACTAAGTTCACGCAGCATATGCGAATGAGCAGGAAGAGCTGAGTTTTTAATATTCGAGGTCACATGGTTTTTCCAGCCAATGCATGTAGACGCCGTTTTCGCGCTGCCAGCGTGCTCAGCGTGCCTGTCATACCCCCCCTGCATGGTGATTGGTGGAAAAAGAGCGCCAGGGAAGGTGGGAGGGGAAACGAATTCTAAGTGCGCCATCGCCGTTATACTCGAAAGAAATCGAGCACGCCGAATATCGTAGTATTCGATCGAATACCAGCTCGATCGAACACTACTTGCTCATCTCTATTAGTGATACAACAGACGATTAGTAAATTTTAATTGCCACATGATTCAACATTCAGCAGCCACGCTCTGTGAGCTTTACTAGGCTGTTGTTCCTAGATGATTTAGCTTCACAATAAGACAAGACTACAGTTCATCATCTCTTCAGTTTGATCCATACTACGACCAATTGTTTGTCTATGTTGATTGCATGATTCTGTGTGTGTGTGTGGGGGGGGTTGTCCACATACCTGTACCTTTGGTCATATAGTATACATTCACAGTAGTATACCTACACAGTTAATATACTAAATGATAAATCAAGACAGGGAATACATCTCTCAGCTTCATGCACATGACAGAGTTGAGTATAGGAAGTTGTGGTGGCATACAAAGTCCCTCTGGTTCTTTATTATGTATCGGTGGACATTCCAAGTGCTGTGGTATGGTGCTCAGTATGGAACCTTGTTATAGGGTTATTTGTTTGCATTACTTCAAGGGGTTAATACCTTTCTAATATGGCATCTAATAGAGCATGCAACAATGATTCATAGGATCATATGCATAAGGTCTTTGGATTTAGTACATCAGGTTATATCAACTACTTCAATATCAATAAGAGATGAGAGAAGTATTTAAAAATTTGATTCGGCTGCTTTGCTGAATTTTACAAAAAAAATTTGCTTTGTGACTAATTACTTCGTCATGAGGCACATTTCTTTGTAAGTAGTGGGTGCAATGACAGGGAACTGCGATTGTGCCGCTCTCCATCATTGTACCCTTTAGATACCGCATTCATAGCTGATGGTAGCATATGAAAGCAATAATACAGTTTAAAAAAAAATCATACTTACCTCATCCATTTTCTTGCGAGGGCCATCTCAATTGAAGAACTGTCGCAAAATCTCACGCAGCCCATTACGACGTCATCACATTGGCGGGCATAGTTACGTCATACGTCACCGCACATGAGATTTCGTCTGAGATCTTCAATCAAGATGGTGACAGTCGGCCCGTCGTGAGCAAATGGACGAGGTATGTATTATTTTTTTGTTTTGTTTTTTACGCCATTTTAGGGAAAATCTATTCACTACCATGAAGTACTAGGAAATTTGGCTTTGGGGCAAATCGGGTTTTCACTGAAATTTGGATCAAAGTCCACTTTGTGGGATTTGATTTGCTCCACACTAATAATAATCAATGTTAAGCTGGAGGGTGACTGCAGATAGAGATACAACATGTCAGATCACTTCATAGTAAAATTTTGTGCTCTCTGAATTCACTATAATACTGTCGTTTATACAGTACATTGTAAATGTTCTTTTAATACAGAATTTAGTTATCTATCTATGCCCTTATATTATTACATAAACACAATAAACATTGATACAAAACTATTTATACAAAGAAAACACTGTGCCTACAGTTTATTATATTCTCTAGTGAGCATCTGAAATATCTCAC
Organism: Rhinella marina; assembly: GCA_900303285.1. Taxonomy (NCBI): domain Eukaryota; kingdom Metazoa; phylum Chordata; class Amphibia; order Anura; family Bufonidae; genus Rhinella; species Rhinella marina. Next base: position 43,539 of record ONZH01019772.1, on the reverse strand, counting down.
ACAGCGTTAAATCCCAGAGGGTTGGTTTTAAGATTTTGTATGTGGATTTCATACAAAAGGATCAATGTAGAATTTGAGATTGGAGTGTTGTTCGTGTTTAAAATAATCTAACTACATCTAAAACATGCAAATTAAAAGAGACACTTGCCTTGATATTATTTCTAATCGCTGACCTTAATAGTCATAATCACAGCTGTATTTTATATTAGTCAATGGTGCATAAATACTGTAGCTACAACCCTCGGGCTTAAGAGATGTTCCTCTTTTAGAGGAAGCACTTTGCATATCAAGATCTCACTGATTTTTCTTGAGTATATTACGTCTAGACATAAGCTATGTGTTGTTTCTGTGCTGGCATAAAGCCAAACTGTGAACTGCAAATAGCACTGAAGCCATAGGGGGCTTTGTATCATGTTAATGTATTTATTAGAATGATTCTGATTAGTATAACTATAGTCTCTGAGAAATAATGTATCTGATGTATGAGAATGGTGTTTATGGGCTTTATAGCAAAGATAGCATCAACCTGCACTAAAATGGTTACCAGACATTATGGAAAACAAAAATAGAAAATATTCAGTGTTTGAATGAATTATAAATATCTTTACGGATCATATTTCCATTATATAAAACATTGTCATTAGTACTGTTCTAATCGTTCACAGTAAATGTGTTTCATTCAATGTTTAAATCAATAATGTTTAAATCAATGTTTAATCAAGATTTCCTCCTGTTCTGTATTTTTGATCCATACCTGTTTTGGCTCACAATAACTGATGGAAATAACTGACCAAATAACTGGTGTGAACTCGGCCTTACTATATTTTATTAGATATTCCAGCAACCTGCAGCTGCAATCTCTTTGCTTCATTGAAACTGGACAGAGAGGAGAAGAGAGAACAGAAGAGGATGCATTTCAATGCCTCACGACACACAGCAAAATTTTTATATCATACCAAAAGAGGGAAGAGGGTCTTTGCTATGTTATAATGGTATTCATGTTTTAATAATATAAGTATTTTAATTTTCAGACTTTTTGCTGGATGTACTCTAGCCCTAATTTCTTTCATATGAGTTTATTTAGCTTTAGTAAAAGTGTAAAAGAGTGGCTTGTTTAACCTCGTAAAGGAGTTGTCTGAATCACCACTGCAATGAATCACTGGGCATAAACAGTATGTGACCTCAGAAGCTCAGATGGAACATCACTTCTTACCCAGAGTGAACTGGAAATGGCAGATATTGAAGTCGCTGTGTCGAAACAAAGGGGATTTCAAAGATTTTCTGTCTTTTTCTTTTCTTTTACTTTCCTCACCTGTGATTTATTTTTCATTTCTTTTGAACTCTGTTAAAGTCCAGCCTATTATGGGTCTCAAGAACTAAGCTTTTTTTTTTTTTTCACCAATTTATTAAAGTGTAAAAGTGCCACCAATCACCCAATGAATGAGTTTATTCACTGGATGAGAGCATAATTAATGTGGACAAAAAACAAAAACATTCTGGGCAACAAATTGGTGGCTTGTCCCAATACAGTGGGATTAGTGTTGAGCGAATTGAGCTTCGGATCCTAGATTCAAAGTTGATTTATTAGGTGAATAACTTCAAGGTTTGATTTTTAAACTTTAAAACCATTTTAAAACATGGATCCAAAGTTGGCTTCAGTACTGAGGTACCAGTAAGTATCAAAGCTTACTTCAGATCCATGTTTTAGGCCTCTTTCACATTAGCGGCAGCATGGATCCGGCAGGTAAGGGATGCTGCCGGATCCATGCTGCCGCAGGGTCATGTGTGGGGCCGGTACCGCGCTCCGGCCCCACACATGTCACACAGTACATACACACAGACACACAGACATATACACATACAAATACACATACATACTTACATGCTCCCGGCAGGTCTCCACAGCACAGTACAGGAGCAGGACGGCGCGCACATAGGACGATTCCCCACAGCGCCCTCTTCTGGGCACCGGGTGGAATCGTTCTATGTGTGCGCCGTCCTGCTCCTCTTGCGCTATGGTGACCTGCCAGGAGCATGTAAGTATGTATGTGTAGTTGTATGTGTATATGTCTGTGTATGTCTGTATATGTGTACGTTTGTATATGTGTATGTATGTATGTATGTGTGCAGGTGATGGATCCGTCATGAACTCCATTGAAAGTCATTGGAGGACGGATCCGTTTACCATTGTATCACACCAAACGGATCCGTCCCCTTTGACTTTCATTGGGGGTCATTCCGGATCCGTCTTGGTGCGGATGCCTGGACCAGAGAGCAAACCGCAGCATTCCGTTGTCTTCAGTTTAGTTTTGCCCCCATTGTCAATGAATGGGGACAAAACTGAAGCGTTTTATTCCGGTATTGAACCCCTATGACGGAACCCAATAACGGAATTATAAAACACTAGTTTGAAAGTAGCCTTAAAATGGTTTTAAAGTTTGAAATCTTGCGAGACTTAGAAAACTCACTTCACCTTGCCGGAACCCATACATTTTAATGCTGTATGGAGACTAGGAGATCTAGGATCCGAAGCTTGATTCGATCAACACTAAGTGGATTTCATTATTGCAGGTAAATAGAGCTTTCACCTCCTCCAGTGAACATGCAATTATCAGGAACAAAGAGTTCATTCCAGATAATTGCTTGTTTGGTCGGCCAATGCAAAGGGGCCTTTAGATGCTGTAGTAACACTTAACTGCTGTGTACAGTATAGTGTTACTATTAGTGTTGAGTGAATCGAAGTTAACAAAGTGATATTTGATCCAAAGTTCAGGAAAAATTCAATTCACCATGAATCCGAGTTTCTTGCTGCTTTAAAAACAAACAAAAAAAAAAAACTCATCTATTTGATCATGGAGAGGCCATTGTGGTCATCTTGATTGAAGAAAACATTTCAATTCTCATGCACGCTCACGGTCAGTAATATTATTGCACCCACTCCATACAAGGAATTGCAATTCATTACAAATGAATTTGTAACAGACCATATCTTTTGTTGAAGTTCGGTGACGCAGCCTAAACAAATTTTTGAAAATTTAGCTCATCACTAGTTACTATCCCACCTTATCGAGACCTTCAATAGTACAATAAAAATGTTATTAAAGGGGTTCTGCAGTTGTGTAAAACAGATGATCTATCCCCTGGATAGATCATCAGCGTCTGATCGGCGGCGGTCCGACACCTGGGACCCCTGCCGATCAACTGTTTGAGAAGGCATCTGTGCGGCAGGAGCGCCGCGGCCTTCTACGTGTTTACCGCAGGTCCAGTGACGTCACGACTAGTATCACTGGCCTTGGCGGGGCTAAGCTCCATTCAAGTGAACAGAGCTTAGCCCTGCCCAGGCCAGTGAAACTAGTCGTGACGTCACTGGGCCTGAGGAAAACACAGAGAAGGCCGCGGCGCTGCCTTCTCAAACAGCTGATCGGCAGGGGTCCCGGGTGTCGGTCCGCTGTCGATCAGATGCTGATGATCTATCCAGGGGATAGATCATCAGTTTTACACAACTGCAGAACTCCTTTAAGTTAATCATTTCCTAATGATAATGAGGCTTTATTCCACATGCAATAGACTAAAGCAGTCAAGTGAGCTGTAGAAAACAGGAGGTTTTCTGCAGCTCATAGTGGATAGTAATAAGAATTAACATCACCACAAAGAATTTAAAAAAAAAACTAAGTGGAGTATTTATCATTCCCTCTGTGCCAGAAAACTGGTACCAAAATGTCGTCAGTTTTGTTACACACTGTAGTTGTGAAAAACTATGTGACTTTTTGGGTTTTTTAGGCACCAATCGCCATTTTCCAAAGTAGCTTATGTGGGGCTGGCATAGGCGGCCCATCACATTTAGATAATTTGGCATAGACTATAGCAGAAATCTACACCAGATCCCTTGCTAGTATAAATCTCCAATTTGGTACATGGACCTGTACAGGTGCACCACAGATATTAAGAGGTGTGTGCCTCTTAATAATTGTGTCGTATCTGATGCAAGCAAGGGAGAGATTAAAGGGAATGTGTAGTCAGAAAATGACCTATTGTTTAAATCACATTTGTATGTTTAACAGGTTTTTAAGGAATTTTTGATTATGTCATATTTAATTTTCCATATCAATATCTATATTATACTAGCAGAAGGACCCGGCTTCGCCTGGGTATATTTCATCTATTTCATTTAATGTTTGTGTGTGTCGTTGCTGAGAGAAAGTCAATGCAGCTAACAGAAGTTGATTTTTACCTTCATTTTTTTAATCCCCATTGGCTGTGGAGGGGGAGGTGGTGTGACCTGACCAGGGGCGTGGTTTAGCGGGACCTTGGGAGGGTTGCTTTTAAGTACTTCTTTTGAGGGTGGTCTGAATTAAAGGTCGATACCATGGTAATTTATGAGGACACGCAATGGGTAGCAGTGGAAGAAAACATCTTTTATTACTACTGAACGGTCGTAGTTTAAAATTAGTCTATTTCATCTAATGTTTCTGTGTGTCATTGCAGAGAGAAATTCACCCTCCCACCCCTGCAGCTGACAGAAGTTGATTTTTACCTTCATTTTTTCAATCCCCGTTGACTACGGAGTGAGAGGGGGCGTGACCTGACAGAGTCGGGGCGTGGCTTAGCAAGACCTGGGGCAGGGGTTTTAAGTCCTTCTTTTAAGGGTGACGTGAATTACAGGTCGATGTTATGGTAATTTATGAGGACTCGCAATGGGTAGCAGTGGAAGAAAACATCGCTTCCCACACATCGCTTCTATTTCATTTAATGTTTCTGTGTGTCGTTGCAGAGAAAAAGTCACCCTCCCTCCCACCCCTGCAGCTAATAGAAGTTGATTTTGACCTTTATTTTTTCAATCCCTGTTGGCTGCGGAGTGAGAGGGGGCGTGGCCTGAGTCAGGGGCATGGCTTAGCGAGATCTGGGGCGGGGGTTTTAATTCCTTCTTTTGAGGATGACCTCAATTACAGGTCGATGCCATGGTAATTTATGAGGACACGCAATGGTAGCAGTGGAAGAAAACATATTTTATTACTACTGAACAGTCTTAGTCTAAAATTAGTCTAAAACATAAGTTATATTTCTGGTAACCGGAATACCCCTTTAACAGTGTCATCCACAGCACTCTGCCCCTTTAAAGCAGTGAATAGAAATGGCTGTGTTGTTACCTGAGCTCCTCAGCTGGCTGCTAATTACCTGGCTGTGTTGTTATGGAAACCTGCCCTCCCTGTATGTGTCTGTGCAGAGAATGGCAGTTGAGGTTTGAAAACAAAGCTGATATTGGCAAATGGAAATCATATTTTGGGAATATCTCGGGAACGGTATGTCCAAGAGAGCTGAGCCCTGGTCTAAAACCTTCCAGGACACCTGATATACCTGTGTGCCGAATTTGGTGAAAATCAGTCCAGTAGTTTGGTCGCGCATAGAGAACAGATGGACAGACAGACAGATAGAAACTCATTTTTATAATATGAAGAGATATAAAACAATAAAGTGCTTCAGTTTTGGCTCTGGCCACTAAACCTAATAATAGGCACCACTTATTTGTCAGTACAGACCACTTTACTGCAGTTACCTGCTTATCTGTCATTCTAGTCCAGTCTGTAATGATATCACCTTTGTGTATAGATATGACAGGATCCTGCATTAACAATAGGTGATTGACAAAGCTGATCTATTCTGCACTTGTACAGAGCATGCCTAGAAAATTATCCCATAGAAATCAATAAGGTCCTTTCCAGCAATTTTCTTAATGCTTTCTAATTGCTGTTAAGACCAGCTCAGGCAGTATGGGAGCCCCCACAATCATGTTCAGGAAATAGAATAAATAAATCTGCAATCAAAAAATAAAAACAGATTAGAAAAAAGGATATGCGTTGTTAATGTTTTAACTGGCAGATTAAGTTTTTGGTGACACATTTCCTTTAAGACAGTTGATCTTGATAAATCTCTCCCTATCTTCTAAAACTATGGACATGTGAGCGGTTAAAAGCCCGTCAAGAAATTTCTGAAAGGTTTATCTTTTTATTGCATAGTTATAGCAAGTTTGAAGCACTTTACAAATATGATTGATGCTAAAAAATAATCCTGGGCCATTGTAACAGAACTTTTCAAAAATGCTGTCACAGTAAAAGGTTTTATAGGTAGTGATGAGAGTGGGATGTTACTTTTGTTTGATAATATCTATTGTAACCTTGAAGCAATTTTGATATGCAATAAATAAATAAAATTGTTAAACATAAAAAAAAAAAAACACAAGATGTTCATGGTTTTGGGGAAAGATGAGAATAATGTCCACTAATGTAAACTCATCCAGGGTAACACTGGGGTTCCTAAGGCCGACCAGGGGAAATTATTCTCAAGGCCCTAACCCAATATTATCAATAAAGTCTCATAGGCATTGATTCAAAGAAAGAGATCCTATTGACAATTTATTTTCTCCAAAGGAAGCTCTATAATATTAAAGCCTGCACCCACCGGATGCTCCTAGTCTGGTGGGCCAGTCCATTGCTGAACTCATCACGCTATAATTAATTAATGTCCGACCAAAATTTAACTGACAGTATCCATAAAATCTGTGGAATTTTCTTGTTCATGCTGTGCATGCATGTATTCTGCATGGCACTGACAAAGGCCAGGATTTACCTAACCACCCATCCACTACTGTTTATTTCCACAGCCAACCTTGCTCAGTACTAATCACTTGAATAGATTTGTTTTAACCTTATGAGAGGAGAGTGAAATCTTCAGAATGTTTGCAGCAGATCTGAATATAAATCTGTAAGCCATAAAATCATTACAGAGGTTTCCAGGGTTAGAAGACATTTTTTTTTATTTTTCTTTAAACTGCTCTACTTCTGTCCATGCCCACCCATGTCATGTTAATTAAAGCAGCCAGAAATACATGCACAAACCACAAAAAGTATGGATTCCAAATTTGTTCACTCTTTCAAGTGTTCTCCTATTGGTCAAAATGAAGTGGGAGGAAACACTTCAGACGTTGGTTTTTAATTTGCCCACTTCTGAACTCCAAGTAAATATTCACTTGCCAAATATTGAACGCCAAAATCCGCCAGTGAACAAACATATCAAATATGTGTCTCTCTAGTTTTACGGTTATGTAAGTAAGTATATTTTATTGTTTCCTATCTTCTCCAAGGAAAGGCTGTCTTTGTTGAGAAGGTTGTTCAAAGGCTCCTTACACACCTTTTTAACACACCTTTTTAAACCTTCAATAACAAAATCCCTTGTTTCCCCAAATACCACCTACTGAACACAGTCAACTATATTAGTCTAAATACAACTGCTTTTGTAATGATTGAACCCGGTTTGTTTATCTACATAATTGATAATCATGTTGATCCCTAGCTCCGTACATGGCTTAAAATGTATGTCCTCTAATGAATTAGTTCCATATAGCCTATATCGTAAAGTGAACTGAACACTGAAGAAGAACTTCTGACAAGGCTTAACTGATCCATCTACCATTTGTTTAAATAGACTGTCTGCTTTTTTTTATATTGATGTCCTATTCTCAGGATAGGTCATCAATATCAGATTGACTCCTGGCACCACCAACGATCAGCTCATTAAAGAAACTGCGAAGACTCATACAAGAGCAGCCTTGTCTTCACAGTTTACCTGTTCGCTGTCACAACTGCAGCAGAGAATAGGTATAATTACAGCTCATCCATCTCATTCACTTCAATGGACTGCTTCTTCCCATTCACTTTTACATGAAGGAGCTGTCCTATTGAAGTGAATGGGACAACAGAGTTGCAATTACACCTGCTCACCTATGTGGTTGCAATGGCAAGCAGATAAACAGCAAAGAGAAGGCAGAGCTCATACGAGCGCTGTAATCTCTTCAAATAGCTGGAGAGTGCTGGTGTTGGTCCAGTAAGCATAAGTCATTAATATAAAAAAGCAGACAGTCCCTTTAAGAGCTCATGCAGTGCGTATCTTCAAATTCAGCAGGCCATACAATTGCTATAGGGAGGGGGCCTGATGCTGAATTGCTTCTTTTTCACACAGCCTCCACTAGGGGGGAGCAATGCAAAGAGATCATTTCAGGTTTCTTTCCAACAAATGGTAACTGTATAAAGTCCTATGCATTGAACTCCCTCTAGTAACATAGTAACATAGAAACATACTTTATAAGGCTTAAAAAAGACATCTGTCCATCTAGTTCATCCTGTTATTCTACAATTAGATTCAGAGGAAGGCAAACAAAAAACCATGGGAGGTAGAAGCCATTTTTCCTCACTTAAAGGGGAAAAAATTCCTTCCCGACTCCAATCAGGCAATCAGAAAAACTTCCTGGATCAACGACCCATCTCTAGTAACTATAGTCTGTAAAATTATTAGTGGTGGATGCAGGCAGCCAGCTTTGTAATAGAAGGGAAGCTGAATTATCAGTGTATTTGGGCAGTTGTCTGCAGTAAATACTGATATTTGCACCATATTTATGAAGCACTTATACCATGTTTTCTGACATAGAAGTCGGATAAAGTTGATGAGATGGAGAGTGACATTTTTGTTACAATTAATTAAAATGTCTTTCATTTAAAAAAAAAGTACATTCAACATAAATCTGGGCTTCACACTTTGCATTGCCTTTTTTTTGTATGTGTGCTCAGAAATTGGTGGTGATGGGGGACTGTGAAGCCTTATGAGACTTGTGTACACCCCAGACCTCATGAATACATTTTATTTGTGAGAAAAAAAACTTTTCTATGGTTTCTTATGAAATTGGATACACATGGTAGAGCACCGTGGTGTACATAGAGATGTAAGGGCCCCATAGCAAGGATCAAACAAGGCCCCCCATACAGGACAGAAGGGTTTCTGCCTAAACCCTTTTCAATGACCGTTGGGCCATTTTTTTTCCACTGCCTCATTTGCTAAAAGTTGTTTCTTTAGCGGGTAGATTCCTGACCACGTTTTCATACCAAGTAGAAAAGGAGATGATCCTAACTGGGCTCCCTCTTTCCCTGAGCCCCATAGCAGTCGCATGGTCTGCCGCTAGGGTAGTTACATCCCTGGTAGAACAGTATATACCCATAGATTCCTCAGAGTTATAATATAACTGTGTACATGAGCTTTTATATCCCATTAATCACTGGATATTTCCAGTCATTCTGTATCATCCTATTCAATTTCATGTATTCTAAATCCTCTTATTTCTGTTTGCTCCTGACATTTAACATTGTGATTGCCTCTACTTATTAGTGACAGGTCATCTTTAAACACTGATCAGTTCTGCTCAATACTTCATAAACACATTGAATGATTTGTCTGACCTTTTGAAAGACAAACTTTACTCAGATTCTAAACATTGTTTTTTCAGGTTCAATATTGTTTAAAGAACAATGAATACAAGGAGAAAGCATTTTAAAAAGTCACATATTTTGTCCCTTTGTCATTACTTTTCATTTAGACTAGACAAAATGTAGACTGACAAATGTGCCAATGAACAGTGTGTATTCATCAGTTATATTGACAGCAAACCTTCCAGATATATACAGTAGCACACATCCTTGTAATTCATTACTTGCCATTTTATTAACATGTACTGCTAAAAACCCATTCCTTGAGGTGGGAATTAACTGAATTACACACTCTGGCATGTTCGTTGAGCTTAGTTCATTAAAACCAATTCTGCAAGCATTTCATAATTGTGTCAGAGGTTTAATGCAAAAACTGGGATGCAAAAATAAAACATGTCAGATTTACATATTAATATAAATGAAATAGCATTGATGTAAAGCCAAGCCTTTTAATAATAACATGACTGCTTTGTAAAATGTTCTGGAGGTGAGCAATTTTAAAAGCTATGGACATACTTGGATCATTTTTTTCATTAGTTAATTGCATGTCTTATGTCTAAATACATTTTTATAATTTGTTTTTATTAATAAATTTGCACCATTTTGCAAACATCTTTGCATGTACTTTACTCACACAAGGGAGGCTGGTGCTTTTTTTAAGAATATGCAATAAATGTGACAGCCATGCTCCTAGATTGCAGGGTAGTCGTAACCAGAGAAACGAGAAGTGTATAAGGAGATGGAAAAATGAATCCAGCCAGCAAAGAAAGCAATCTGGAGAATTATAATACATTAGTAAGTGTCTTGTATTAACTTTCTCTACATAATAAATGCTATTTACTGAAGTGATACAACCACCTTAACCCCTCAGATGACGGGTTCAACGCTGATCACATTCAGGTGCTCAGGGGGTTAATCTGTGGTAAAAAAAAAAAAAAAAGTTATACTCACCTCATCCACTTGATCACAGACAGACCATCCACTTTAGTCTTGATTGAAGAAAACCCTCCAAAGGACCTGCAGCACGTGATGTTGCCAGACCTATGGTAACAGGTTGATACTGTACAGGTTCATTATGTATTACTGAATAATTTTATAGGCTACAATCCTTGGAATTTAATCTAGGGTGAAACACTTTTTAAATTCTGGTATAAATGCCTCTGCTGTGTAGACAATATAAGTACATTGTATTGATAGAAATGTAGGTCAGGTCAACAGGCAGCCAAACGATATTATAGCTATTCATGTGAACATTGTACGCAGTATATTGGAATAGAATAAAAAAGAAACTGTTAGAAATCCATAGAAAATAAAAACCATTAACCCATTAATCTAATAGTTTAATCTTGGTACTAATATCTGATATATTGATTAAGATTTAGGAGATTCAGTGAAATATAGGAACATACAATTTTATTACGCTGGACATAACTACAAATATTTTTTATCCACTATTTATTTTAAGGCACCGTCCATCTGAAATAGGGCATATATACATAATATAAAACAAAACAAGTTCAAAACTATGTAAGTACTGTATAATAAGCATGAACTTATTAACAGACTGGAACAAAGGGTGACAACCATGTTCACAAGGACTTACAATCTACAGGGGAAGGGGAAAAAAGACTGAAGGTGATTCTGGTTCGGCATAGTGTATGACACCATAATTAGTTCTGACCAATGAAAATATTTATCAAATATTACTTATCAAATATTATTTATAGGTAATTTTGTTAATATAGCTAACATTGTATAGAATGTTGTATACCATTTCATGGATATGTACATAAATCCCAGGTGTGGTAACAAATTGTGTGAGTGAGCGAACCAGTTTGTTACAAACTTTGCAAAATTTCAGCTGGTAGACAAACACAAACTTTTTCAGGTTCAATTTGGACAAATCCATTAAAAAGGTACACAGCACCATTTTACTGCACATGTTGGTGGGAAAAAGCACTAGGGAGTAAGAAGATGCTCACATGACTTAAGATAAAGAAAGGGGGGAGGGCTTGCCATGATTAGCTCACAGGACAACAGACAGCCTGGATGAGCCAATCAGTGCTGCAGCTGGCATGCAGTGGATGATAATATCTGTGAGTGATAAAGTGACATACTAGACAAAATAGATCTTCTTTCATCCCCACACAGTTATAATTTAATTTTTTGGAGTTGAAGTTTTTAAAACCATCATATACGTGTCTTACAATACGCAGGGTTACAGACGGTTAACATCTGTGAGTGAAAACATGAAAAACTAGGTTATCGGTGTTTCCAGGCACCTCAAGTGTTGGTGTAGTGGAGAGGTGGGTGGGTGTTAATAATTTCATAGTAGTCTGTCAACTTGTGTTTTACACAGGAAAATGTTTTTCTGAATCTGCATAACTTAATGAGAAGACTTTGGGCACAAATCTGTTAGTGGCTGCAGTATTTCCAAAGTTAACTGTCTCAGTGTCTTTAGTGTGTTTGTGGAAAGGGAAGGACATATTGTATGTATTGCGCCTCCCTGTATTTAAGTTCCTTTAAAACAGATTTGCAAACTGTTCAATATTTTGTGTGACTGTGTACATTTAGGCCCAAAAATGTCAGGAATATGGGAAGGTTCCAAATGAAAGACCCAGTGCCAGAATGTGGGTAATAGCAGCACCAGCTATCCAGCTAAAAGTGGTAGTAGTAATAGGCCACATTTGTCCCTGGCTTATCATTGAGGAGAAAGAGTATGAGATTGTGGATTGGATGGTTCAGTCATCCTCTCAGTTGCAGCAGAATGATGTGGAGGTGACTTCAGAGTTTGACACCATGCCATGAAGCCAGGGGGTCACAGTGTTACACCCATTCCTTTTCTGTGCAGCTGAAGAGGGCTTTCAGTGGAATCCTCTCAGCTTTCACTACCCCTTCCTAGTGAGGCAGTGTCCTTTTTCCTAAGAAGTGGCAAGAAAAAACCACCACGCCCTATGGCAGGTAATCAGGAGAGTCTCCCTGATGACAACTCGTGTGAGAGCAGTTGACATTTGTACTGCTCTGAGGAGGAAGTTGAGGAGGAGACTGCAGATGCCATGCATAGCTGTGTTGGTGGTGGTAGTAGTGGCTACCATAGCCATGGTATTGGCATTGAGAGCAGCAACATTGGTAGTTGGGGCAAAGGCAGAGCAGGTAAGGATGGCCATAGAACTCTCCATAATGTTCCACAGTCTGACAGAAGCGAAAGGGAGGGTGAGGACTCCAATGATGATTGTGTGCTGGAAAGGACCTGGGAGATGGAGGAGGGTGCTGAGAAGTAGACAACATCAGAGAAGATGGTTGATTGTGGAAGCAGTAAAGAAGAGAGACAAACAGTCCAGGCCATATCTGCTCTGGGATCTGGTGGGTGGGTTATGCTTAAAACGTGCCAGATATAAGCAACACTCAGCTGCCTCTAGCTCTGGGCGAGCATCTCCTGTCTTGCTGTTTGTCTCCACGCTGCTGGAAGACAGAAGTATTGTCCCATGTAATCTCTGTAAGAACAAAATAAGATGTGAGCAGCTAAACACAAACACCACAGCTCCATTAAACCACATGAAGCAGCATCACTTCATCACGTGGGGAAGCAGAGGTGGCATCCAACTACTACAACAGGAGTTCCCTCTTTCTCCAGGTCCCCCTTATGGCAGCCAAGCCTCATCCATGGGTAGTACAGTGTATTTCACATTATCATCCCTTTCTGCCTCTCCCACTCAGACTGTACACGGCCCAGAAATCCACTGGTGGGCAAGCTAAATTCCCAACTGGCCAAGTTACTGGTGGGGCATGGCCTGCTGTATGATTTGTCGTGTCTGATGCCTTTAGGGAGCTAATGGCTTGTGCTCAGCCTCACTGGAAGATAACTGGCCAGCATTATTTCTCCCAAAAACACATCTCTGTCTTGTACTCTTATGGGCAGAGTCAGAACATATCTTTCATGGCCCACTGGGTCAAAGTGTTTTGTGGCAGCAGAGAGGCAGCACCATGCCAACAAAGCCAGGTATTTTGAGCCCCTACCACCATATCATGGGGCTGGTTCCCACAGCAGGCACTTATCTGCCTCCTCCACCTCCTCCTTCTCCAAGGACACGGTCCTGCCCCCAACAGCTGCAAGGAACACTATCACTTACATTACCAGATGTGTGAAGTCAAATGTTCCCCTACCCTGTTGGAGCTTGTTGACCTAGGTGACATTAGCAGCTAAAATACACCAAGCAGCAACCATTCCACTGGCGGTTACCCTGCTGACTCCAACTGGGTAAGCTGATCATCACTCTGAAACTGGGGGAAATAGCACATGTTCCCTCCATGGCCTTTTTAAAATACACTGCATTTGGCAAGATGCTGGTAATGTCCAGAAGACTCTCCCTCATCTCAGCCATTTTCATGTGGTGAGGAACATTCTCCTGGACTTGCAGCATCAGAATGGTCTGCAGCTACAGAAAGAGAGGCCAAATTATTAGAGATGAGCGAATACTACGCTATTCGGCATACTCGATTTCAATCGAGTATAACGGCGATGGCGCACTTAGAATTAGTTTCCCCTCCCACCTTCTCTGGCGCTCTTTTTCCACCAATCACCATGACAGGCCCGCGGAGCACGCTGGCAGCGCGAAAACGGCGTCTACATGGATTGGCTGGAAAAACCACGTGACCTGGAATCATAAAAACTCACCTCTTCCTGCTCGTTTGCAAATGCTGCGTGAACTTAGTCAGGGACAGAGGCTGGAGAAGGGAGAGATAGGTTTTAGCTGTTGGACAGGCAGGAGCGTGATTAAAAGCCCTTATCAGGGCTACTATAGTGCAGTACAGTGATAGCTTTACTACCATATACACTCTGCAGAGAACGGCTGCTGTATTCAGGGATAGCTGCTGGAGTAGGGACAGAGAGAGGCATTAGTGGTGTATTAGGTGCTCTGCTACATACCAAACTATATTTGGCACTACTGTTCTGCGTTCTTTTTGGCCGCAAAACCCTGTTATATACCTAGTGTGTATATGCACCATCTGATATTCTGGCAGTATACGGCTGTGTACTTTTTTTTTTTTTAAATACAGTTTATTTGGCTCTAGTGTTCTGGGTTATGTGTGCCTGCAATACTCTTTTTGTATACCAGGTGTAAATACCCACAGTCTGACCTGTTAGTACACGGCTGTGTACCTAGAAATAAAAAAAAAAGGCCTTTTCTTTGTCTACTGTACTGAGCGTTCTGCGTGCTTGCAAAATTATTTTATATACGTGGTGTTAATACCCACCGTCTGACCTGTTAGTACACGGCTGTGTACCTAGAAATATAAAAAAAAGGCCATTTCTTTGTCTACTATACTGAGCGTTCTGCGTGCTTGCAAAATTATTTTATATACGTGGTGTTAATACACACCGTCTGACCTGTTAGTACACGGCTATGTACCTAGAAATATAAAAAAAAAAGGCCTTTTCTTTGGCACCTGTACTGTGCGTTCTGCGTGCTTGCAAAAGTATTTTATATACGTGGTGTAAATACCCACCGTCTGACCTGTTAGTACATGGCTGTGTACCTAGAAATAAAAAAAAGGCCTTTTCTTTGTCTACTGTACTGTGCGTTCTGCGTGCTTGCAAAAGTATTTTATATACGTGGTGTAAATACCCACCGTCTGACCTGTTAGTACATGGCTGTGTACCTAGAAATAAAAAAAAAAAAGGCCTTTTCTTTGTCTACTGTACTGAGCGTTCTGCGTGCTTGAAAAATTATTTTATATACGTGGTGTTAATACACACCGTCTGACCTGTTAGTACACGGCTGTGTACCTAGAAATATTAAAAAACTAGGCCTTTTCTTTGGCACCTCTACTGTGCGTTCTGCGTGCTTGCGAAAGTATTTTATATACGTGGTGTTAATACACACCGTCTGACCTGTTAGTACACGGCTGTGTACCTAGAAATATTAAAAAAAAGGCCTTTTCTTTGTCTACTATACTGTGCGTTCTGCGTGCTTGCAAAAGTATTTTATATACGTGGTGTAAATACCCACCGTCTGACCTGTTAGTACATGGCTGTGTACCTAGAAATAAAAAAAAAAAGGCCTTTTCTTTGTCTACTGTACTGAGCGTTCTGCGTGCTTGAAAATTATTTTATATACGTGGTGTTAATACACACCGTCTGACCTGTTAGTACACGGCTGTGTACCTAGAAATATAAAAAAAAAGGCCTTTTCTTTGTCTACTGTACTGTGCGTACTGCGTGCTTGCAAAAGTATTTTATATACGTGGTGTTAATACACACCGTCTGACCTGTTAGTACACGGCTGTGTACCTAGAAATATTAAAAAAAAGGCCTTTTCTTTGTCTACTGTACTGTGCGTTCTGCGTGCTTGCAAAAGTATTTTATATACGTGGTGTTAATACACACCATCTGACCTGTTAGTACACGGCTGTGTACCTAGAAATATTAAAAAACTAGTCCTTTTCTTTGGCACCTGTACTGTGCGTTCTGCGTGCTTGCAAAAGTATTTTATATACGTGGTGTTAATACACACCGTCTGACCTGTTAGTACACGGCTAAGTACCTAGAAAATATATAAAAAAAGGCCTTTTCTTTGTCTACTATACTGAGCGTTCTGCGTGCTTGCAAAAGTATTTTATATACGTGGTGTAAATACCCACCGTCTGACCTGTTAGTACACGGCTGTGTACCTAGAAATAAAAAAAAAGGCCTTTTCTTTGTCTACTGTACTGAGCGTTCTGCGTGCTTGCAAAATTATTTTATATACGTGGTGTTAATACCACCGTCTGACCTGTTAGTACACGGCTGTGTACCTAGAAATATATAAAAAAAAGGCCTTTTCTTTGTCTACTGTACTGTGCGTTCTGCGTGCTTGCAAAAGTATTTTATATACGTGGTGTTAATACACACCGTCTGACCTGTTAGTACATGGCTGTGTACCTAGAAATATTAAAAAACTAGGCCTTTTCTTTGGCACCTGTACTGTGCGTTCTGCGTGTTTGCAAAAGTATTTTATGTATGTGGTGTTAATACACACCGTCTGACCTGTTAGTACACGGCTGTGTACCTAGAAATATAAAAAAAAGGCCTTTTATTTGTCTACTATACTGTGCGTTCTGTGTGCTTGCAAAAGTATTTTATATACGTGGTGTAAATACCCACCGTCTGACCTGTTAGTACACGGCTGTGTACCTAGAAATAAAAAAAAAAAGGCCTTTTCTTTGTCTACTGTACTGTGCGTTCTGCGTGCTTGCAAAAGTATTTTATATACGTGGTGTTAATACACACCGTCTGACTTGTTAGTACACGGCTGTGTACCTAGAAATATTAAAAAAACAGGCCTTTTCTTTGGCACCTGTACTGTGCGTTCTGCGTGCTTGCAAAAGTATTTTATATACGTGGTGTTAATACACACCGTCTGACCTGTTAGTACACGGCTGTGTACCTAGAAATAATAAAAAAAAGGCCTTTTCTTGTCTACTGTACTGAGCGTTCTGCGTGCTTGCAAAAGTATTTATATACGTGGTGTTAATACACACCGTCTGACCTGTTAGTACACGGCTGTGTACCTAGAAATATATAAAAAAAAGGCCTTTTCTTTGTCTACTATACTGTGCGTTCTGCGTGCTTGCAAAAGTATGTTATATACGTGGTGTAAATACCCACCGTCTGACCTGTTAGTACACGGCTATGTACCTAGAAATAAAAATAAAAAAGGCCTTTTCTTTGTCTACTGTACTGAGCGTTCTGCGTGCTTGCAAAATTATTTTATATACGTGGTGTTAATACCCACCGTCTGACCTGTTAGTACACGGCTGTGTACCTAGAAATATAAAAAGAAAAGGCCTTTTCTTTGTCTATTGTACTGTGCGTTCTGCGTGCTTGCAAAAGTATTTTATATACGTGGTGTTAATACACACCGTCTGACCTTTAGTACACGGCTGTGTACCTAGAAATATTAAAAAACTAGGCCTTTCTTTGGCACTGTACTGTGCGTTCTGCGTGTTGCAAAAGTATTTCTCATATACCTGGTGTTAATACACACCGTCTGACCTGTTAGTACACGGCTGTGTACCTAGAAATATAAAAAAAAAAGGCCTTTATTTGTCTACTGTACTGTGCATTTCTGCGTGCTTGCAAAAGTAAAATATATTTCATATACGTGGTGTTATATACACACCGTCTGAACTGTAGTATACGGCTGTGAAGGCAAAATATTGTAACCAAAAAAAAAAAAATGCGGGGGCTAGCGGAATAGGACGTGGACGAGGACGGGGGCGCGGAAATGCTGTTGGGGGCCTTGTTGAAGCCAGTGGGGATACAATGCGTGCTGGTGAGGGTCAGCCAGGATCCCGCTCATCCAGAATCCCTGTCTTTATGGGACAGTTAAGCAGGGGGCAGGTTACACCGATGTTGAGGCCTGAGCAGGTTGAACAGGTGGTGCAAAGGATAGCCGATAGCTCTTCCACACAGTTGTCCAGCAGCCAGTCATCCACACAGTCTCACTCTGACCCTCCTTCCTCCACACCTGGCCAACAGAGTCATCCCACCATTGACCCCTCCCAGGAGCTCTTTTCGGGTCCTTTTTCAGATGTGCCGGAAGAATCCCAGGAGCTAGCAGAGGAATTTGTTTGTAGTGATGCCCAAACACTTGAGTATTCGCCATCTCCTGCTGATGTGGACCCTGAACCAGCATCTGTTATCATGAGCGATGATGATGATGAGACGCAGTTGCCATCAAGGGAGGCTGTTGGAATGTCCAGTGGGCAGGAGGAGGAGCAGAGTGAGGAAGTGGAAGAGGAGGTGGTGGATGACGAAATGACCGACCCCATTTGGCCAGGGGTGATGTCCAGCGAGGAAAGCAGTGGAGAGGTGGTGGTCTGCGCAGCACCGAAAAAGGCAGCAAGAGGCAGAGGGATGTCCAGAGGCAGAGGGATGTCCAGAGGCAGAGGGATGTCCACAGGCAGAGGGATGTCTACAGGCAAAGTACAGTCCAGACAGAGAAGTGAGGCCACAGCCAGCAGGGCCGAAGCTGTTCCCGGCAGCAGGCAGTCGCGCGAAGCTCCCCCATCGAGGCCTCGTACTTCTGTGGTGTGGAGATTTTTTAATGTTTGTGCGGATGACAAACTGAGCGCGGTTTGCACACTCTGCCACTCAAAACTGAGTAGGGGCTCTGAGAAGAGCAATATGACAACCTCAGGCATGCGGCGTCACTTGGAAGTCAAGCACTGGGCTGAGTGGGAGAGAGCAAACGCAATACAACCTGCGTAAGGTCTTCCTGCCACTGCGGTCCAGACCTCCAGCCAGGACACCTCCACATCTGCCTCTGCTACTTTGGGGCCTTCTCCTTCAGCCTCCCCTTCCCCCGCCTCTTCGCCTGCACTTTCACACTCCTCGTCCCATCAACTGTCCATCTCGCAGGCGTTCGACCGCAGGCGGAAGTACGCCTCGAGTCACCCCCAAGCCCAAGCCTTAAACTGCCACATCTCCAAACTGCTGGCCCTGGAGATGTTGCCGTTTAGGCTTGTGGAGACGCAGGCCTTCCGCGACCTGATGGCGGCTGCCGCACCTCGCTATTCCGTCCCCAGCCGCCACTACTTTTCCCGGAGTGCCGTCCCCGCCCTGCACCAGCACGTGTCGCGTAACATCAGGCGGGCCCTGAGGTACGCAGTCAGCGCAAAGGTCCACTTGACCACCGACTCGTGGACAAGCGCTTGCGGCCAGGGACGATACATCTCTTTGACGGCACACTGGGTGAATGTTGTGGAAGCGGGGACGGGGTCGCAAACAGAGACGGCCTACCTACCACCCCCGCCCAAGATTGCCAGCACGGGTTCTGATAAACCCCCCTCCTCCTCCTCCTCCTCCCTCCTCCTCCTCCTCTGCCTTAACATCGCCATATTGCAGCAGACGGAGATGTGGCTGTCGCCGCTGCAGCTAGGACCAGGCATGGTCGTGTGCGATAACGGCCGTAACCTGGTGGCGGCTCTGGAGCTTGCCGAACTCAATCACGTACCATGCCTGGCCCACGTTTTTAATCTGGTAGTCCAAAAATTTCTAAAGACTTACCCCAACCTGGCAGAGCTACTGGTGAAAGTGCTGCGCTTGTGCGCTCACTTTCGTAAGTCAACTGTAGCTGCTGCTAGCTTAAAAAAACTCCAGCAACGCCTCCATTTGCCTGAACATCGGCTGTTGTGCGACCTGCCGACTCGCTGGAATTCCACCTATTCCATGTTGGCCAGGGTGTGTGAGCAGCAGAGAGCATTGATGGAGTACCAGATTATGAATCCACGCGTGCCTCCAACTCAGCTCCCTCAGTTTGCCAACCACGAGTGGCCATGGATGGCAGACATATGCGATGTACTGCGTATCTTTGAGGAGTCCACCAAGAAGGTCAGCAGCCGAGGACGCTATAGTGAGCGTAACCATCCCGCTCCTATGCGTCCTTAAAGAATCACTCATCGCAATAAGGGAGAACGCATTGCACGCAGAGGAGACGGGGTAGGAGGAGACGCAACGGAGCTACACAGTCAGACCACACTTTTGTCTGCTTCTCGGTGGCAGTTGCAGGAGGAGGAGGAGGATGAGGAGGAGGAGGACGACGTGGAGGTGGCTGTGGAAGAGGAGGAGGATGCTGGCGGCGAGGGTAGCAGTCAGGCTGTGTGCGTCCCATTGGTTCAGCGCGGATGGGGCGGAGAGGAGGCGGAAGAGGAGGAAATGGCAAGTGATCCTTCTGGTGGGGGCAGTGAGGTCATGCCTATTCAGAGTCTGGCACACATGGCTGACTTCATGCTGGGCTGCTTTTCCCGGGACACACGTGTTGTCCGGATAGTGGAGAACAAACTGTACTGGGTCTTCGCAATCCTGGACCCCCGATATAAATATAACGTCTCTTCTTTTATTCCGGTAGAGGAGAGGACGAATCGATTGCTGGAATACCAGAGGGAACTCGTGCAGAACATGATGGAGATTTTCCCACCCACCATCGCTGGCGGCAGAGAGGAGAGGGTCTCCCAGAGTCCCACAACATCGATCAGGCCCACAGCCACCAGGGGAACACTCTCCAAGGTGTGGGACACGTTCATGGCACCCCCTTGTGCAACTTCCATCACTGCGGGGCCCGCTATCAGCAGGAGGGACAAGTATCGGCGGATGTTGCGGGAGTACCTGGCAGACCGTACCCCTGTCCTCCCCGATCCCTCGGCGTCCTACACTTACTGGGTCTCCAAGTTGGACACGTGGCTGTAACTGTCCCTGTACGCCTTGGAGGTGCTTGCCTGCCCTGCCGCCAGCGTGCTATCAGAAAGGGTGTTCAGCGCAGCCGGGGGCATTATAACCGATAA
This sequence comes from Rhinella marina, assembly GCA_900303285.1. Classification (NCBI taxonomy): domain Eukaryota; kingdom Metazoa; phylum Chordata; class Amphibia; order Anura; family Bufonidae; genus Rhinella; species Rhinella marina. The sequence continues at coordinate 22,906 of ONZH01019772.1, read as the reverse complement.
GCGCAGCCGCCTGTCAACCGACAGTGCCGACAGGCTGACGCTAATCAAAATGAACAGCAAGTGGATTGACCCGGACTTTGCTTCTCCAACAGTGGAAAGCAGCCAAAAGTGAAGTGCCATCTGTATGAAGTGCCATTTCCTCCTCCACCTCCTCCTCCTCCTTTACCGCCTTAGAATTGCTCCGTAAAAAAAAAAAAAAAAATATTTATGGCTCACCTCTTGGGCCTACAAACAATTTTTAAGAGGTCTCACCTCTTGGGCCTACAAACAATTTTTCTCATGGCTCACCTCTTGGGCCTACAAACAATTTTTAAGAGGTCTCACCTTTTGGGCCTCCACATAATTTTTAAGAGGTCTCACCTCTTGGGCCTACAAACAATTTTTAAGAGGTCTCACCTCTTTGGCCTCCACATAATTTTTAAGAGGTCTCACCTCTTGGGCCTACAAACAATTTTTCTCATGGCTCACCTCTTGGGCCTACAAAAAATTTTTAAGAGGTCTCACCTCTTGGGCCTACAAACAATTTTTAAGAGGTCTCACCTCTTGGGCCTACAAACAATTTTTATTATGGCTCACCTCTTGGGCCTTAATACAATTTTTAAGAGGTCTCACCTCTTGGGCCTACAAACAATTTTTAAGAGGTCTCACCTCTTGGGCCTACAAACAATTTTTAATAGGTCTCACCTCTTGGGCCTACAAACAATTTTTATTACGGCTCACCTCTTGGGCCTTAATACAATTGTTAAGAGGTCTCACCTCTTGGGCCTACAAACAATTTTTAAGAGGTCTCACCTCTTTGGCCTCCACATAATTTTTAAGAGGTCTCACCTCTTGGGCCTACAAACAATTTTTCTCATGGCTCACCTCTTGGGCCTACAAACAATTTTTAAGAGGTCTCACCTCTTTGGCCTCCACATAATTTTTAAGAGGTCTCACCTCTTGGGCCTACAAACAATTTTTCTCATGGCTCACCTCTTGGGCCTACAAACAATTTTTAAGAGGTCTCACCTCTTGGGCCTACAAACAATTTTTATTATGGCTCACCTCTTGGGCCTTAATACAATTTTTAAGAGGTCTCACCTCTTTGGCCTCCACTTAATTTTTTCGAGGGCTCACCTCTTGGGCCTCCATATAATTTTTTCGAGGGCGCACCTCAAGCTAACTTTGCGCACTCATTAAAATATTTTCACAACAAGGACCTAAGAGCCCTCGATGGGAGAGCTTTGTGTGGGGGCCTGTTATAGGGAAGAGATGCAGCCCTGTGGGCTCTAGCCTGCCTTCTCCATGAGCCTCTGGCCAGCCCACGGCCTCTTCCTGCCTTTTGCGGTCCTACGCATCCCTCAACATCCCCACTGCTTTACCTGCTAGACATGACACTGGGCCAGGTCGGGTCACTGACTTCGTCATACTCAACCACCTCCTCTTACACTGCCTCACTTTGCTCCAACAGCCTCCCTTGCTGGCAACTGTGTCTTATCATCGTCCCTAATCATTTTACACTTTAGTGCCCGTTCCACACCACCATCAGCTAGAGATGGAGCTTGCTCCAGTGTTTGGGCATCAGAACAAACAAAATCCTCAGATAGCTCCTGCGATTCTTGCATGGGTGGGAACACTGGGTTGATAACATTGGGCAGGGTGGGAGGAAGGAGGGTCAGAGTGAGGTCCCTGCAGTTTCTGCAGGCTATCGACGAGACTGGACTTTGTGGACTTGACTGGGTGGTGGACAGATTTAACAAATCTAGAAGGAGAAGGAGGGGTTTGCCGAGCTGTCTGTAAGGGTTGCGGAAATCCAGACAGAACCAAGGCCCAAAACTTGGGTGGGGGTAGCAGGTTTGCCCGTCCCCGCCTCCACAACATTCACCCAGTGTGCCGTCAGGGAGATGTAGCATCCCCGGCCTCAAACCAAAGTGTTGGTGGTCAAATGGCCTTTTGCAGTAACCGTGTTACTCGGGCGTGGATGATGTTTTGGGACATGTGCCTGGGCAAGGCAGGGATGGCACAGAGGGAAAAATAGTGATGGCTTGATTGCTTTCCCCCTTGCCTATGCCATCTGTGGTTGTCATAGGCAACGTGATTTTAAGGGGTGCAGAATTTTATCTTCTTTTTTGTCTAGTTTGGCTTGGGGTCTATGGCAATGTAGAGGAAAGAAGGTTTCCTTGTATGGTCTCACTTTACAGAGAGGTTACATTGTCTTTGGAGTGTATTGTTGAGAGGCTGTGATAGTGGCGTAATAGTGCGACTTGGGCGCGTTATATGCACCCAGACATGCTTCCCCTGCTGTCCCAGTTGCATTCCAGCAGTGTTGGCATCCTTTTCTGAGGTTTCAGGGTGGACTTGGTGACCTCCAAGTGGTCGAATTGAGATTTCTAAGTGGCGAGCATTTTTTTACCATAGACTTTAATGGGATTCGATATTCGGTCGAATAGCCGAATATCGCGGTCTATTCTAATCGAATTTCGTACTTTCGAATATTTCACTACTCGCTCATCTCTACAAATTATGTTATTAACAGGAAACACTGTGCACACAGCTTGCTGCAGCTTACAGTGAACAAATGCATGCTGCCAGCATGTCTGAAATAGAGGCCCTTTCTGCCCCCTGCAGAGTCACCCCCCCTCCTGTCACAATGAGCAGCAGAAGCCACAACAGCAGTTGAAGCAGCAGCCATTTCAGTCTTTTCAACATGATGGAGCAATTTTTCCAAGTGCCACGCCTGGATGAGGCCAGTCAGCAAGCTGACAGCTCCCGCCTTAACAACCAGATTCAAACCTACTTTAACTCTAGCCAGTCTCTGGCGCATACCCTGTTCGTTCCCTGACCCCATGGATTTCTGGGCAGGCATATTGGAACAGTGGATTGAACTGGTACAGCATGCTTTTTCTTCTTTCTTGCTCAGCCTCCAGTGTCATCTTGGAGAGGATTTTTAGTGCTGGTGGTGACACCAAAACGGACCAAGTTGTCCTCCACCGATGTACAAAACATCACTTTTGTCAAAATCAAACCAAACCTGGATTCAAAAGAATTTTCACAGTCTGAGGCTGATGAATAGATTCATCCTTGCTGACGGTGCCTCATGTTGCCACTGTTGTTATCTGCCTGCCTGCCACCATCATGCCACTGCTGCAACCTGCCTAGCATCACGTTCTGTATGGCTTCTGCTGTAATCTGTCTACCATCATGATTTGTATGGCTGCTGCTGCCGCCACCATCATGCCACTCCTGCGTGTCTTATGGGCAGGAGTTCTGACCCTGTCAAGGCATAATTTTTAAATGCTTGGTCCCCTAAGCCAGTTTTTATTTTATTTTTTATTCCACAACACCGTGTGTTTTTAAAAATTATCTGCTCCCGATAAGGGACTATTTTTGGAAGTTTTGGAATGTGAAAAAGCATACCACATATGCCGGTGCAGTGTGTTTTTAAACATGCTGTATGTTAATGCCATCAAATGTGCATTTACCTATAGCTAGGTATGTCAGTGTTATTCTGACATCATTTACTATTGCTGTCATTGGGTTCCAGAGCTTGGGGAGGAGGAAAGGGGGAGGAAGAAAAAAAAATCATAAAAAATAAACAAAAAGTCCTAGGTGGCTACATATACCAACTTTCAGAGCATTTGGGTAGCTATTCAATTTTTTCAAACATTTGGCAAACCTGACTCAAAACTAATCTTGATTGGTTTGCTCATCACTAGTTTGCTTTTATGTGACTGTGGTACAACTGGTTGCATGTAAATAGCCTGCAAGTTTCATGCATATGTGGCATGGATCTTGTTATCGAAGCCCATGTCTAGCACCTTAAATAAAGAACTAAATGGAATTAATAGTTATGTATTTCAGTTGATACACTTTGAGCAGTAGCCAGTTAGCCATGGCTTCATAGTTTTGCATCTTCAACCCAAGGGTGATAGTAGGAAAAAGAATCTCTAACATCTGTGATAAAATATTCTCAAGTATGAAGAGAGTATCTTACCAATACCATACCTTTCAAGTGTCCCTCTCTTCACCAGGCAGTCCAACTGACTCTCTGCTTTTAAATGTCCCTATTTTTGACAGGAAATCAATGTAAAAATTTGAATGTATGTACTACAGTCTCCAAAAAGTAATATTAGCAAAATTAGCAAAATTGGGGTTGTTTACATAAGGAATTATACCTTTCTATGAATGTATCAAAGGCCAATACAGAGATCTCTCATATGATCTATTGATACATGTGAGTAGTAACAAGGAGTCATCTTCTAAACCAAGATGGAAACTGGTACAACAATATAGAAAGGAGTTCTTTATTATAAGAGACTATTATTCTGCTAAGTTGATTGACAGAAAATAAAAAAAAATGGTCTGAGCTTGATGTATGCAAGTCTTTTTCTGCCTTCCAACCTATATAACTTTAATTAAGTTGCTTTATTGCTCGCAATACTCTTCCTTTATTATATTAGAACCCAACACATTACTTCATATCATTTAGTGCCATTTGGATCTCAAACAGATTTAGATGCAGATTGCTTTCAGGCTAACATTAAAAGGGTTTCTGTCACAATTTTCAATATTAAACAGGCTGACATTATCCATGTGAAAGTGTCACCTGAATTGAACTCTGCTATTTATTTCGTTTTTGTGTAATTTGTACTTTTATTACATAGTAATTAGCCTCTAGGAGCAGGGGGAGTGTTGCACTTGCTCCTAGAGGCTCAGTTTACCCACCTCATTCCACACCCACTTCCTCTTGATTGACAGAGTCAGGCCAGCATTGGTCTCCTCCGGCCGGCTCTGTCTGCTTTGTAAATTTTGTGCCTGCGCCGTCCAGGTCAGTATTCGGCGCAGACACAGTGAGAGAAGGGCGCTCGCCGGCTCCCAGCTTCCTCACTGCACCTGCGCCGAATATGTCACAGTGCCGACCGGAGGAGACCAATGCTGGCCTGATCCTGTTGATCAAGAGGACGTGGGCGTGGAATGAGGTGGGCAAACAGAGCCTCTAGGAGCAGGTGCAACACTCCCCCTGCTCCTAGAGGCTAATTACCATATAATAAAAGTAGAAATTACACAAAAAAAGGGGCACTATGGAAAAAATAAATACTCGAACATAGATCTCAGCATGTGCCTACCCCCCAAATGTGTAGCTGGTAAAAGAAGAACATTTATGATGTATTATATTTTTTAATGCATGTTTATGTTTGAATATATATTTTTAAACGGTTTCTGTCACCACAATTTTCTTTATTAAACAGGCTGACATTATCTATGTGAAAGTGTCACCTGAATTGAACTCTGCTATTAATTTTTTCCATAGTGAGCCCTTCTCTCACCGTGTCTGCAACGAATACTGACCTGGACGGCGCAGGCACAAAATTTACAAGGCATACAGAGCCGGTCAGAGGATACCAACGATGGCCTGACCCTGTCAATCAAGAGGAAGTGGGCGTGGAATGAGGTGGGTAAACTGAGCCTCTAGGAGCAGGTGCAACACTCCCCCTGCTCCTAGAGGCTAATTACCATGTAATAAAAGTACAAATTACACAAAAAGCCCCTCCCCCTGCAAGTTACACAAAATGGGACCACTATGGAAAAAAATAAATAGCAGAGTTCAATTCAGGTGACACTTTCACATGGATAATGTCAGCCTGTTTAATAATGAAAATTGTGGTGACAGAAACCCTTTAAAATATATATTCAAACATAAACATTAGAGATGAGCGAATCCTAAAAGATTCGGGTATTCGGTATTCAGCCCGAATCCCACCGCGGGATTCGTGGATTCGGGCCGAATCACGAATCCCATTAAAGTCTATGGGAGACCCGAATCTTTTTGCAGGGGCCAAAGGTTCTGCACAGTCAAGTTTGCCCCAACATGTGAAAACCTCAGAAAATGATGGAAACACCTTGGAAATGCATAGGAAACACCAGGGGCAGCATGTAGGGATGCCTCTGAGGCTCCCTAAGGGCTCATTCAGACGTCCGTTTGGTGTTGTCCGTGTTTTGCGGATCTGCAATTTGCGGAACGCACATGATAGAAATGCCTTTTCCTGTCCGTGGATCCGGACAAGAATAGGACATGTTCTATTTTTTTCCGGACCCACAGAACGGAAGTGCGGATGCGGACGGCACACAGTGTGCCATCCGCATCTTTTGCGGCCCCAGTGACTGTGAATAGGTCCGCACCTGGTCCGCAAATTGCGGATCGGATGCGGACGATTTTTGTGGACGTGTGAATGAGGCCTGAGGCTGATGCTGCAGGTCCCTACCTTATGTAAATTTAGGTCACATGTCACTGCCAGCCAATCACTGCTGGGGAGGTATAGGGGCTGTTACATCACAGCAGGCGTTCCCACAGGCTTCCCTTTGATGCTGATTGGCTGAAAAAAACGGGCATTTCAAATTGGCAGTGACTCACGAATCTTCACGAATCCGCGCTGCCTCGGGATGCCGAGCCGAGCCGAAGCGGGAAAGATTCGTGCGAATCCCGAATCTTGCCGCTCCGGCTCGCTCATCACTAATAAACATGCATTAAAAAAATATAATAAATTATAAATGTTCTTCTTTGACCAGCTACACATTTGGGGGGTAGGCACATGCTGAGATCTATGTTCGAATACGCTATTACACTGCACTATTTAAATTAATCTTTCTATATTTTGACACAGTGTATTGGTAAACTTGAAATATATCTCCAGGCTATAGTTATCAATTTCTGTAAAATACAACAATACGTTACAAAAAAAAATAATGCATAAAAAACACTTTCATTGTAGAATATGTCTAAAATGTATTGTTGTCCAAACCATTCAGTTATGCATCAAAACCGAGTTGAGTAATCACCTACTGTCAGTCAAGCTTCTTTTTCATCAATGCATTAAAGCAATCTATTGGTGCATGGTATAATTCATTTCTTAGTGCTGTTATATTATCCTATTATGAATCCCTTTCCACATGTGAATAATACCTTCAAAGAGAAGCGCTAACAGAATTTGCCTTTAACCACTCTCTTGCTTTAAGTGGAATGAATTTGGGTAAGCCATGCACTATATCTTGACGTCTAAAAAAAAAAGTTACAGCCACAATGTTTTTGAATAATGTGTGCTCTTTGGATTCACGATATAACCTGCTGAAATTCAGTATCATAGTTATTAAAAAATGTAACACAGTTAGTAATGATGTTACTTTCTTGGGATTACCATGGAAACCAGATTGAAATATTGAATTTGCTCTATGTGAAATGTTGAAATGTTTAAATATTGCATTATTTTTCATTTGTACAAAATGAGGATGACATCTGTGCAAAGACAACATGATTAAAGTGTTATACATGACATGCTAACATATATCCAAAAGAAATATGTTGGCAAAGCTAAATGTACAGTAAGCATAGAGATGAAAGAGCTGCTAGGGAATTGATGACATGGCTTTGTTAGTTTAAGAAGACCACTTCTGAAAGGAGATGCAAAAAATATCAACGTAAGGCTCCTTAATCTCAATGTGAATTCATGAATATGGTGAAATTACAATTAAAATAGAGAGTTGGCCTGTTTGTTCTTTATTTAAATGGTGTTAGTTATTATCTAATTTCTATATAATTTTTCAGCTAAAAGTGTCTCTTGACAATAAGCTAATCACAAAGTACCACTCTGCTGTGACCCACGTTAATCAGCTATAATCTGTGGAGAAATCTGACAGCAAACGTTCCAATTCTTGCGGTGCCACCACAGTAGCACTGAAGTGTTACACAGTTCCTATTAAAATCAGTGAGTTTCTGACAAATGCAGGACACAACTTGTCCTTCAAAGTAAGAAAAGCTTGTTGTGGTTGTAAGTAACCATGCTGGCATACAGATAATTATCCTGATAAGAAGATCTCTCTCTATCAACTAACTGCAAATTTACATGAGGCAATTGTCAGGCCAATTATGAACGAATATTAGTACAAAAGCGTTTTCCAGATAATCGGCCTATGTAAATGCGCTGCCGACCACCCAAAGAATGAGCAAACTCATTTATGTAGACACCTAAATCATTGTTCCTGGGCAGCAGATGGTGTTGAACAAACAGTGATCTACTGACCAGAAACAATTACTCTGTATAAAGACAAGCAATGGCAGCAACCATGTCTTGTCCTCATACAGTGGAGGTGACTGCTGCATGTAAATGACAAGCAGGTAATTATCGGAAAGGAACGATGAACAATGCATGTAAGAACACCTTTAGAATTCTCTAATATAGTTTATTACAATGAAGTTCTAAACTAGATAACACCATTAACCAAAGAACTGGCCACACAGTGCACATGATGCCTATGTAAGACTGTTCAAATAATGTAGGACCAACACAGAACTGCCTACATAAGATTGTGGCAATAGTGGCCACCGTAGATTGATGTATGATTCCATATAGGGCCATGAGAAAGTACTTACCCTGTTCAATCTGTTCCGAATCACCAAACAAAATATAAATACGTAGCACCTGTCACCACGTTCAACCCTATTAAACCGGGCATACTTCCTGGTAGGGTTGCTCATGGTGAGCTCAACGCTACTTTGTTTTTGCAAATGGTCATTTCCTTGCAGAGAAATCTTAGCATTTCATTCTCCGATGCTCTCCTTTTCCCTGCGCTGAATCGCACAGGCTAAAGGCATTTTATGGGGTTCCAGTGACGTACTGGGCTCTCCATGAGGACTGCTAGATGAGGCTTCCGTCTGGCCATGAGATCTGTGACATCACTGGCTCCGATGGGTGGGCTAAGCGCTGCCCTAGCCTTTAAAATGGCTAGCACTAAAGCCCGCTCATCAGAGCCAGTGACATCACTGGGAACACTGCTGGGTGGAAGCCTCCTCCTAGCAGTGTGCTAAAGTAAATAAAAGGGCCCTACGCGATACAGCACAGGGCAAGGGAGAGCATCGGAGCATGAAATACTCTGATGCTCATATCACAGGGGGCTGGAGGAGGGGTGTGTGGCTATGTCCAGGTTCAGCTCTGACCCCAGGCAACCCCTTTGAGTATTATGCTAAGTAGGTGCATGGAGCTTTCAGGGACAGGCTTAGCCCTTGGAATACTACTTTACCTCTTTTTATTCCACTGTCTCCACTCCATCTCCTGCACTGATTGACAGTGTAAGGCATCCTCACTATTCCAATTAATAGAGTTGATCATGGTGGGTTGACGGATGCTTTTTAATGTGAGACAAAAATAACCTTGGTAAATATAAAATGATCGGTTCCTGAAATGAGTATTTCAGTATAAAAAAGTTTTTGAATTGGCATCAAAGGGTTAAAAAAAATCTTATCTTCACCTCACACATCCACAATCATTGATGTTCTCTGCCTGTTGTACTCCACATTCTGCCTCCACCTTGACATACAGTAGCATGACATGGCTAGGGATGATATTCACTGTCTGCTGCACTTCTTGGTCTCTGCTAGTGATTGACCGAGTGGTGTTCCCAGTCATTTCTAGCTGTGTCAGAACATCTGCAGCAAGTGGAGCACAGTGGGGACCCTGGCATTGTCAGAATGGCTGTACTGGGGATTGGCCAGATGCGTATGAGCTCATTTGATTTTGGTAACCTTTTTTTTGTACTGGAATACGTAATACTTAATGTTAACTTAAAGAGGTGTTCTGATTGTGACACTTCATCCCCTATCCACAGGATAGGGATAACTATTAGATCAGTGCGGGTTCTACCACTAAGCATGCCCTGAGGGGTTTGAGGTCCCCATTCTCATGATAAATGGGGTCCCAGTGGTAGGACCCCATCGATTTAATATTTGTCCCCTATCCTGTGAATAGGTAATAACTTGTTACAACTCGAATACCCCTTCAAGGTCATGTTCCAGGAGGTATCCAGGAGGATACTTGCCTAATATGGCATAGAATATTAAACATTGTTTTGCCTGTTTATTTGTCCAATAATTTACTATTACATATTACACTAAAACCCTAATAAAATTTCTCTTTTAAAATCTCAAACCAAACGAAAAGATATATCTGCATTATTTGTCCATTGTATCTACCTTATCATTCTGCTTACTGCAGTATATAAGCCTATACAGAACAGAATGCATTTTTCAAATGTTACTAATCTGTTTTAAGAATATTTTCGGTTACTTAGTTATTCAACAAGTTTCTGCTTGCGAACATTTCTTTCTATTCTTGCACAAATACAGTTTGCTTCTAAAGAGATAGAGTTTTTATATGCCTATAAATTCTTTGTTATAGGATTTAAAGTGCATTGAAGTTTTTATGTTACAGCACAAATTGAAAACAGTGGAAAATACCAAATACCCTGTGTGTAGACGTATTTACAGATATACCGTACAGCATTTTTTACTATTCTATTTATCTGTGCGACTAGACACGTTTCTTTACTCAAAAAATGTAGACATATATAATGATTTCTTCTTGCAAAATGAACTGTGTGGAAATGAAAATCAAAGAATATAAGCTCTGTTCAAACTATAATGCCTGCCATCTGTGGCTACAACTATGAAGGACCTGTTTTCAAGTTGATTGCAAAGAATCCTGACAGATTTCATTGATAATATTCAGGGACATATTTATAACTAAGCGCTGGAGGTCCAATACTGAGGGTGTCTAGCAGAAGAGGGAAGGGGTGGCCCCAGAAGCAAGATTTTTTTTACATTTTATTTTCTTCATCAGCTTCTTTTCTGGAGCTTCCTGTCAGGATACAGGAGGGGTGGTGGGAGATCTTTGTTGATTGTTGAGGCATGTGGGTACTTTGTCTGTCGGGACGCATTGGGTAGCAGTGCATGACTGAGGACGTGAAAAAGCCTCTGCTATCATGTCATATAAGGCTCACTCTCTCCACCATAGTTGCATAGCTTCCTTCTCCAACTGTATGTAAGGAGCTCAGCTAGGTAGTTGGCACATGGAAGAAGGGTATCTATACACACTTGAAGTCAGCACCAGTACAGAAATTCTTCTATATGTGATTACTCTGCTGTTGAACTCCACTGCTGTCCAGGGATATAGCAGTAGAGCATTACCATGTAACTTTCTATAACACTCTGTAACAGGTAACTAAACTTCTGTTAGTACATGGAGGTTGTAGGCTGGCAGCCTCTGATGGACTCCTCAATTTATTCTATATTATGTATGCTGCTTGCTCACTCTAACCAGTCTGGATGTCAAATAAGTATCATGCCACCCTGCTAAACTAAACAGTCAGATAACTAAGTCATACCTTATTCTTCAGTAGAAATAATTCTGTATTTTTCATTGGTAAAGAAATCTGCTTAGTGATGTCTTTAGTTATAGTTATTGCATTTTGCCTGCAAGTAAGTATAAAGCTACATTGACATTAGATTTGAGGGAAGCACGCTTTAAATACTTAATCCAAAGTTGCTTCATTCAAAACTTAGCATTGGACCCGAAGCCAAGCTCGGTTTCAAGTTTTAAAGTGGCTTTCCACAGTAAAAATCAACTACTGAAGTTATTCAACAAAGTCACACCCGACTTCATGGATAACTACCTTCGGCTCATCGGAGCCCATACATTCTAATACTGTAAGGAGACGGATCTCTGTACAGTATTATTCCAAAGTTTTGAGCGAAACAACTTCAGAGCATCCGAAGCTCACATCACTCAACTCTAATTTACATCTCTGCCAGTTTTCTGTTTTTTTTTTCTCTTTTGCTCAAGTTCAATGTTCATGGGGAGAGGTCAAAGCAACCTTCTTGCAGTTATGTTATTAATATCTAACTGTGTTCCTAAAATGTTTTTCATACATACTTGTATACAAGTAACTTCCCATTAATCTTTATTATGCTTTTTGTAAAAGAAGTTCAGAGCCACTGATACACTGAAACAAAGAATAAAATGTATTTGAAAGAATTCTCCAATTCTCCAAGACATGTCTAGGATTTTGGAGATTACTGTACCTACAGTAGAGGAGTATTACTTTCTAAAATACAGAGGTAAGAAAATATGCCTAGCCTTAGGAACAGTTACTTTATAGGATATAGGGATAAAAAAGGATTTTGAAGCACTTTAGTTGGCTTCAGTGTCAAGAGATTTAGGTTCATGAGAAGTTAGCTAACATCCTGTATATATATCTATTTCAAGGGATACTAACCTATATTTTTACTAATTTAGAATAAATATCAATACCCTTTTGTTATCCTTAGGGTATAGAACAACACTTTAAATAATGACCCAGTAAAATGACTGCTACTTGATATTTCTTTGGGATAATTATGTATCAATGAAATGTGGTATCCACTGATGTTACAATATTAGGAAGTATTCAGTTATAGCAGTTGTTATAGCAATATAGCATTACGGGTTAGACTTTGAGGACTTTTTTTAAATTAACTTTTGTGGTGAATTTGCTGAGGATTTCACTGTCCACATTGTAAACTAAAATTATACCACAAATCCACAAAAATTGCAATATGCTCTTAAATCTGACGTGTGTAACTGAAGTTTCATGAAAGCCAATTCACTAAGGGGTTGTTCACATATCAGTTATTTGATCAGTTATTTCCATCAGTCATTGTCAGCCAAAACCAGAAGTGGACACTAAACAGAGATCAGGTATAATGAAAAGATTTGCAGCTGTTTGGTGTTTTTGACCCACTCCTGGTTTTGGCTCACAATAACTGATGGCAATAACTGATCAAATAACTGATATGTGAACAACCCCTTACATTGCTCAAAAGCTGAACAGAAAATCAGTAGCAAGTCTAATATATCAGAACATGAACTTAGCTTTCATTCAATAGTTTGTACTATTCTACACAGCTAAGCGGAGAACATGATCATGATCATCAAAGGGCATCTGTCAGCAGATTTGTACCTATGAAACTGGCTGACTTGTTGCATGTGTACTTGGCAGCTGAAGGCATCTGTGTCTCTAGGAGAAATGGGGGGCATTGCCATTACACCTAGAGTTTCTGCTCTCTCTGTAACTCCCGCACCCTCTCCACTTCCATTGACAGGGTTAGGCAGTAAACATGTCACCACACTTGGCCCTGCCAATCAAAGTGGACAGGGTGAATCAGTTCCAGACAGAGCAGAGGCTCCATTGTATATATTAAAACATAATTTTTTTTAACAATGCTGACAAATATGAACATGAGACCAAAACAGAAAACTTTCAGTGACTCTATTAGAAAGATTTTTCCCTGTAGCACTGAGGGCATTAATTCCCCTTCTGATCCTGTGTTGCTTGTCTAATGAGCTCCTAAGAATTCCTGTATAACTGTGCTGCTGACCTCACTTCCTTGCCTGAGCAATTGGTCTCTACATATCTTTCTTGTTCTCTCTTTAGCTTTCTAGAGCTTGTAAAGAGCTATAATCAATTTGTGTACTGCCTTCTGCCTGTTTCTTGTATCTTGTATCCTGACTCTCTGTTGCCTGTTCCCCATACTATCCTATGTCACCTGCCCTAAAATTTAGACTCTTTCAAGCATTGCATGAAATCTTCCCGCCTGGCCTTGGCATGTTATTGACAATGCGTTTTCCCATCTGCATGATGCCACACATAGATGACTCTAATCCTTATGGGTCAGCAGTCAACCACACTGGGACTATTTAAAAAGCTAGTGGCCTGGTGGCTCCCCTGCAGTGAAGGCAAGATCCCTATATAGGCATGAGGGGCTGAAAACCAGGGGACTGATAGGAAAATGCCGTCAGGCTAGCTCAAAGTGAAACTGGTTGAGAGGCACACTAGATCCACATCCACTGTCATTACCAAAATACTTTTACAGTAAGGAAGGAATCTGTGTCTATGATTATATATTTTACCTAGCTGAGTATGTCACCTTGCCATGTTTACAGGATAAGTTCTAAAAAGAAAGAAAGTTCTAGTTGTACATGGTGATTAGGTGGCCCCTAACCAATCTTTTTCACAAACTCAGGGGCGGACATAACGCCTGTGCAGCAGGTTCAGCTGCACAGGGGCCCAGAGAGGGAGGGGGGCCCTATTCAGTGCAAGCAGAGAGGTTTGGGCCCTGATTAAGACTTACAATGAATCGCCTGCCTGTTCTTCCTATACTACAAAGCTGAAGGACCTTCCATGACATCATAGTCATGTGACCTTTTCAACAGTGAAAGTGGTGATAGGACCTGTGATGAGGTCACCGTCATGTGACCAGTGCAGAGAAAGGCAGCCGCTCAGCAGTGGTGACCTGTGAATCCATGGAATGCATGTAAGTGCCAGAGACATGCTGGGAGATGTGGTTCTCCCCATTATACCTCCTCCCTGCTTAGTGGGGGGAAATATGTAATTTAACTGGGACTGTATGTTAGAGGGGCTGAAGGAAGGGGAAGGGTGTTAGTTACATGGGACTGTATGTTATAGAAGACTGGTGGGAGATGACTGGTGTTATTTACATGAGACTGAATATTATAGAGGACTGGATTGTAAGGAGTGATGGTATTTACATGGGACTATGTGTTGGAGGGGCTAGAGGGGATTTAAATTATTTACATGGGACTGTATTTTATAGAACACTGATGGGAGAGGTCTGGTGTTATTTATATGGGACTGCATGGTATAGAAGACTGGAGGGTGTGGAGCGATGTTATTTACGTGGGACTGCATGGTATAGAAGACTGTAAGGAAGAAAGATTATTTACATGGGACTGTATTATATAGAAAACTGGTGGGAGAGGACTTGTGTTATTTACATGGGAATGTAAGGTATAGAAGACTGGAGGGAGAGGACAAGCATCAGGGTTGCCAACCAGAGCTTTTCTTTTTTCTGGACAACTTATCCCGAAATCACGGACGGCCAAGATTTTTTATGGACAAATTGGAAAACCATAATGAATTATGAAGATTATAAGTGATACATGTCTATAGCCTAATATACTGATAATATCTCATTACCATAATTTACTGTAAGCTCTAAAATAATGATTATTACCACTAAATTAATTTAGTCAAGTACCAGCAGCATCAAAAAAATCACGGACACATCAATTTTTTTTCAAGGACACAGGAAAAAAGTCACCTATTTTTACGGACTGTCCAGAAATTTCTGGACGGTTGGCAACCCTGACAAGCATTATAATTTATAGGGTCACTACAGAGAATATTATAACTCTAGGGGGTACGGCAAGAGGTATAATTACAGGGGGCACTGCAGGGAACATTATAAATACTGTGGGCAGGATTGGGGGTATTACTACTGAGGGCTCCATAGGAGTGCCTTATAGATTGGCATTATTTCTATTAGTGGTGCCCTATAGGGGGGCCTTATTAGTACTTAGGGCACTGTAGGGAGCCTTATTACCACTGGCGATACTATAGGGGGGACTTCCGCCTAGCAGTGAGCCCGGAGACGTCACCGGCACTAATGGACAGACTTTAGCCTCACCATAGCCTGTAAAGCCGCTCATCAATGCCAGTGACGTCTCCGCTTAGCAGTGTAAAAATATAAACAAATCAGCCCAGGGTAAGAGAGAGCGTTGGAGTATGAATTGTCAGAGGGGATGAGTGGGGGGAGAGGGGGTTATGTCCGGGAGGAGGGCCTAGGTACATTCCTTGCACAGGGGCCCTCTGCTGTCTGTGTCCGCCCCTGCACAAACTGAATTACCCAGTTTGATTACCTGTTTTGATACTGCAATCCAGCCATTCCCATGATTACATTGGTTGCTCACCTCTGTATCTGCTCTTGTTCAGCTATATCCCTCTTATACACAAGTGCCCAAAAATATATTTTAACCACAAAAAAATATCTTCTTGTCATGTGTGTCTATGCATCTTTTAAGATATACTTTTACATGCCTTGGCAACAGCTACTTGGCAATGAAGTTAGCTTTGCTGTCCACCGACATCCTCAAGACTTTTTTATATTAATTTATTAAGTGATTTACTAATTTAATGCATAATTATTAGAGATGAGCGAGCATACTCGTCCGAGCTTGGTGCTCGTTCGAGTATTAGGGTACTCGTAAGTGCTCGCTGCTCGGACGAGTATCTCGCCATGCTCAAGGAAATGGCAACTTCCGCATTGTGCATTTTTGGCGCCTATAAACTCAGCCAATCACAAGCCAGGAAACTCTGTGGTACACCCAGCATCACGTGGGGCCCTTACATGTCGATAGCAGGGGTTGGCTGGCCTGATCAGGTGACCCTGGAATATACTAGTGACTGGCCGCGGTGCTTGGCTCAGATGCTGTCTGGATGTCGTTAGGGATAGAGCTGCTGCGTTTCAGGGAGAGTGTTAGGGCCTGCATTTAGTTCTCTGTTAGGCAGGAAGCACCCAAAAAGAACCCAACAGCCCTTCTAAGGGCTACAAGAAATTTTTTTTTTGTCTCCTGGCTTGGCTGGCTGGCTGGCACTAGTAGTGCAGCTATCGCCATATATAACCCCCCCTTTTTTTTAATGTTATATCTCAGTGATACAAATCCATTTCACACAGCAGTGTGGAACCATTCTGTCTGTCACAGTTCAGTACACTCACTCCAATCCTTATTTTCTGTCCAGGTGACACTTTCTCTACATCACTTAATACAACCAAGTCTTTTGCTGTCACGTATATAGCTTGATCCCAAAAATCTCTGTGCGACATTTGTCTGGGTCGCAGTCAAAATAGCCACCGTCAGTAGGGTGTCAGTTAGCTCTACGATAGTTTCTGCAAGTCACGTTCCAAAAAAAACAAAACTCTAAAAAAAAAAATTAAAATAAAATAGTTTTTTAGTTGTTTTAGCTCAGCGATACAAATGCATTTCACACAGCTGCGTGGAACCGTTCTGTGTGTCACAGTTCAGTACACTCACTCCAATCCGTATTTTCTGTCCAGGTGACACTTTGTGTACGTCACTTAATTAAACCAAGTCTTTTGCTGTCACGTATATAGCTTGATCCCAAAAATCTCTGTGCGACATTTGTCTGGGTCGCAGTCTAAATAGCCACCGTCAGCAGGGTGTCAGTTAGCTCTACCATAGTTTCTGCACGTCACGTTCAAAAAAAAACAAAAACTCCAAAAAAAATTTAAAAAAATAGTTTTTTAGTTGTTTTAGCTCAGTGATACAAATCCATTTCACACAGCTGCGTGGAACCGTTCTGTGCATCAAAGTTCAGTACACTCACTCCAATCCGTATTTTCTCTCCAGGTGACACTTTCTGTACGTCACTTAATTAAACCAAGTCTTTTGCTGTCACGTATATAGCTTGATTCCAAAAATCTCTGTGCAACATTTGTCTGGGTCGCAGTCTAAATAGCCACCGTCAGTAGGGTGTCAGTTAGCTCTACGATAGTTTCTGCAAGTCACGTTCCAAAAAAAAACAAAAATCGAAAAAAAAAAAATAGTTTTTTTGTTGTTTTAGCTCAGTGATACAAATCCATTTCACACAGCTGCATGGAATCATTCTGTGTGTCACAGTTCAGTACACTCACTCCAATCCATATTTTCTGTCCAGGTGACACTTTCTGTACGTCACTTAATTAAACCAAGTCTTTTGCTGTCACGTATATAGCTTTATCCCAAAAATCTCTGTGCGACATTTGTCTGGGTCGCAGTCTAAATAGCCACCGTCAGCAGGGTGTCAGTTAGCTCTACCATAGTTTCTGCACGTCACGTTCCAAATAAAAACAAAACTCCAAAAAAAATTTTTTAAAAATAGTTTTTTAGTTCTTTTAGCTCAGTGATACAAATCCATTTCACACAGCCGCGTGGAACCATTCTGTGTGTCACAGTTCAGTACACTCACTCCAATCCGTATTTTCTGTCCAGGTGACACTTTCTGTACGTCACTTAATTAAACCAGGTCTTTTGCTGTCACGTATATAGCTTGATCCCAAAAATCTCTGTGCGACATTTGTCTGGGTCGCAGTCTAAATAGCCACTGTCAGTAGGGTGTCAGTTAGCTCTACGATAGTTTCTGCACGTCACGTTCCAAAAAAAACAAAACTCCCAAAAAAATTTTTTTAAAAATAAGTTTTTTAGTTGTTTTAGCTCAGTGATACAAATCCATTTCACACAGCTGCGTGGAACTGTTCTTTGTGTCACAGTTCAGAACACTCACTCCAATCCGTATTTTCTGTCCAGGTGACACTTGCTGTACGTCACTTAATTAATCCAAGTCTTTTGCTGTCACGTATATAGCTTGATTGCATAAATCTCTGTGCGACATTTGTCTGGGTCGCAGTCTAAATAGCCACCGTCAGCAGGGTGTCAGTTAGCTCTACGATAGTTTCTGCACGTCACGTTCCCAAAAAAACAAAACTCCAAAAAAAATATAAAAAAAATAGTTTTTTAGTTGTTTTAGCTCAGTGATACAAATCCATTTCACACAGCTGCGTGGAACCGTTCTGTGTGTCACAGTTCAGTACACTCACTCCAATCCGTATTTTCTGTCCAGGTGACACTTTCTGTACGTCACTTAATTAAACCAAGTCTTTTGCTGTCACGTATATAGCTTGATCCCAAAAATCTCTGTGCGACATTTGTCTGGGTCGCAGTCTAAATAGCCACCGTCAGCAGGGTGTCAGTTAGCTCTACCATAGTTTCTGCACGTCACGTTCAAATAAAAACAAAACTCCAAAAGAAAAAAATAAAAAAAAATAGTTTTTTAGTTGTTTTAGCTCAGTGATACAAATCCATTTCACACAGCTGCGTGGAACCATTCTGTGTGTTACAGTTTAGTACACTCACTCCAATACGTATTTTCTGTCCAGGTGACACTTTCTGTACGTCACTTAATTAAACCAAGTCTTTTGCTGTCACGTATATAGCTTGATCCCAAATATCTCTGTGCGACATTTCTCTGGGTCGCAGTCTAAATAGCCACAGTCAGCAGGGTGTCAGTTATATCTACGATAGTTTCTGCACGTCACGTTCCAAAAAAAACAAAACTCCAAAAAAAAAATATTTAAAAAAAATAGTTTTTTAGTTGTTTTAGCTCAGTGATACAAATCCATTTCACACAGCTGCGTGGAACCGTTCTGTGTGTCACAGTTCAGTACACTCACTCCAATCCGTATTTTCTGTCCAGGTGACACTTTCTGTAAGTCACTTAATTAAACCAAGTCTTTTGCTGTCACGTATATAGCTTGATCCCAAAAATCTCTGTGCGACATTTGTCTGGGTCGCAGTCTAAATAGCCACCGTCAGTAGGGTGTCAGTTAGCTCTACAATAGTTTCTGCACGTCACGTTCCAAAAAAAACAAAACTCCAAAAAAAAAAATTTAAAAAATAGTTTTTTAGTTGTTTTAGCTCAGTGATACAAATCCATTTCACACAGCTGCGTGGAACTGTTCTGTGTGTCACAGTTCAGAACACTCACTCCAATCCATATTGTCTGTCCAGGTGACACTTTCTGTACGTCACTTAATTAATCCAAGTCTTTTGCTGTCACGTATATAGCTTGATCCCAAAAATCTCTGTGCGACATTTGTCTGGGTCGCAGTCTAAATATCCACCGTCAGTAGGGTGTCAGTTAGCTCTATGATAGTTTCTGCACGTCACGTTCCCAAAAAAACAAAACTACAAAAAAATTATATTTAAAAAATAGTTTTTTTGTTGTTTTAGCTCAGTGATACAAATCCATTTTACACAGCTGCGTGGAACCATTCTGTGTGTCACAGTTCAGTACACTCACTCCAAACCGTATTTTCTGTCCAGGTGACACTTTCTGTACGTCACTTAATTAAACCAGACTAAACAAGTTTGTGGGTTTCAGTACAGCAGGCACATTTATTTTTATTTTTATATGATACACTTATATACAGAAAATGTTGAACCCCAGGGCTAAGGGTCGAGGGCGTGGGCGTGGGCATTCAATTACTGCAGGGGGCAGAGGCCGTGGTCCTGGGCAGGGTGAGACAGTACCTGCTGATGAGGGAGCAGGGGAACGCCGCAGAGCTACACTCCCTAGCTTCATGTCTCAACTTACAGGGACACGTGGTAGAGGACAATGCTTCAAGTAATTAGTCCACCATCAGTCTTCCACGCAGTCCACCCACGTTACCCAAGGGAGCACTCCTCTGGCTCCTCCACCTCAACCTCCTTCCCCCCAGTCTGCCCCCTCCCAGGAAAATTTGGAATGCGATCCGGCATACTCTCAGGAACTGTTTTCTGGACCCTTCCCAGAGTCACAAACCACTTCTCAGGTTGCTGCTGACCTCGTTCCCGATGCCCAAGTTTTCCAACTGTCGCAGTCTGTGGGTGATGATGATGATGATGATGATGACAATGTTGAGTTAGTGGAAGAAGTTTGTAAAGAGGTGTCGGACGATGAGGAGACACGGTTGTCAGACAGTGGTGAAGTTGTTGTCAGGGCAGGAAGTCCGAGGGGGAGCAGACTGAGGAATCGGAGGATGATGAGGTGACTGGCCTAAGCTGGGTTGATAAGCCGAGTGACGACAGTGCTTCTGAGGCGGAGGCGAGTGCTGCACCAGAACACATTGGAAGAGGCAGTGGTGTGGCCAGAGGGAGAAGCAGGGCCAGAGCTGGTGCATCAGCAGCAACTGTTTCACGTAGTGAAGCTCCCGTGGTGAGGCCTAGATGTTCGCAAGTCTGGAGGTTCTTTAAAGAAAGTGAGGATGACCAACGGACTGTGGTGTGCAACCTGTGCCACACCAGGATCAGCAGGGGTGCCACCACTACTAGCCTAACCACCACCAGCATGCGCAGGCATATGAGTGCTAAACACCCCACTCAATGGAACCAAGGCCGTTCACCACCTCCTGCGGGTCACACCACTGCTCCTTCCCCTGTGTCACTCCCTGCCTCTGCTAGTCAACCCCCTGCCCAGGACCCCAGCACGAGCACCTCCCGCCGGAAAACCACACCTTCACCTCCACGATCCTCCACAGTGTCCACCAATGTGTCTCAGCGCAGCGTTATGCTGTATTTACAGCAGATGCTGGAGCGCATGAGGAAATACAGTTCCACCCACCCACATGCCCAAGCCCTCAACATCCACATCTCCAAATTGCTGAGCCTGGAGATGCTGCCCTATAGGCTGGTAGAGACCGAGGCCTTTCGCAATCTCATGGCGGTGGCTGCCCAATCGGTATTCGGTCCCCAGCTGCCACTATTTTTCCCGTTGTGCCGTCCCAGCACCTACACCAGCACGTCTCAGAGAACATCCTCCGTGCCCTGACCAACGCTGTTTCTGAGAAGGTCCACCTAACCACGGACACGTGGACAAGTGCTGCCGGGCAGGGACACTACATCTCTCTGACGGCACATTGGGTTAACTTGGTGGAGGCTGGGACCGAGACTGACCCTGGGGCCGCTCATGTACTGCCCACACCAAGGATTGCGGGGCCTACCTCGATCACGGTCTCTCAGACGTACTATGCATCCTCCTCCGACCCCTCCTCCTCCTCCACCTCCTCCTCCGAATTACCATCCGTGGGCACGGCGCCATCTGTCGGTAGCTCTAGGCGCAGCAGCAGTGCCGTAGGTAAGCGCCAGCAGGCGGTGCTGAAACTGCTGTGTTTAGGTGACAAAAGGCACACCGCCCAAGAGCTGTTACAGGGCATCACGGCGCAGACCGATGTGTGGCTGGCACCGCTGATCCTCAAGCAAGGCATGGTTGTGTGTGACAACAGGCATTACCGTGTGGCAGCTCTGCAACTCGGCAGACTGACACATGTGCCATTCCTGGCCCACGTGTTCAATCTAGTAGTTCAGCGGTTCCTCAGGACATACCCAAATCTGTCTTATTTGCTCACCAAGGTGCGCCGCATCTGTGCGCATTTCCGCAAGTCGACCACAGATGCTGCTACTCTCAGGGCAGCGCAGCGCCGCCTACAACTGCCCGCTCACCGACTGTTGTGCGACATGCCCACGAGATGGAATTCAACATTAAACATGTTATCCATGCAATCTCCATCTAAAAAGTCATACTGAGGTTTATCACCATGCTTTACACTGCAATCTTATTACTGAGGCTCACCACCATGCTTTACACTGCAATCTTATTGAAAGACAGACAATCAGGGGTTCACCGCCAGGTTGTCAGGCAGCATTTTTAAGTGGGTCACCATTACCGTGTCCCTGAAAATTGCCTTGGGGTCATCGCCAGACTATTTTTATGAAAGGCCATGGGGTTCTATACACACAGTGCTGACGGAAGCCTATCAGCCTTTCTAAACACAATTGAATCTGTTCCATCATGAGAAATTCCCCCCAAGGAGTCCCCAATGTAACTTGCTTCACTTTCAACTACCTCACCCCCCGACACCTGTGTCTCGCCATTGTCCACCACCTCCTCAGACAACACTGGTAAATCCCCACTGTCAGCACACAGAGACTGCAAAAGGTCTTGCAAATTGGGCAGAGAATGTTCTGGGCTAGCACATCAGAGAAGGGGTGACTATGGGGTTCCAGGGAGTACGTGACCACATGCAATCTCCATCTAAAAAGTCATACTGAGGCTCATCACCATGCTTTACACTGCAATCTTATTACTGAGGCTCACCACCATGCTTTACACTGCAATCTTATTGAAAGACAGACAATCAGGGGTTCACCGCCAGGTTGTCAGGCAGCATTTTTAAGTGGGTCACAATACCGTGTCCCTGAAAATTGCCTTGGGGTCATCCCCAGACTATTGGCCAGATTTAGAAAAAAAGGTGCAATTAGGGATCCTCAGAGGCATCCCTACATGCTGCCCCTGCTGTTTACTGTCCATTTCCGTGGTGTTTCCATCATTTACTGAGGTTTCCAGGTTTTCACCCAGCCTTCCCTAGGCAGAGCCCCGGTCCCCTGCAAAAAATGCTCGAGTCTCCCTTTGACTTCAATGGGGTTCGTTATTCGAAACGAGCACCCAAGCATCGGGAAAAGTTTGACTCGAATAACGAGCACCCGAGCATTTTAGTGCTCGCTCATCTCTAATAATTATATAATTTATTCCTTTGTCCAACTGCATAATCTTACATTTATCCAAATTAAACTTCATTTGTCAGTCCCCTTTCCGGCTTTCAGTTTCTCCG
>ONZH01019771.1:0-22640 GCA_900303285.1 Rhinella marina | reverse complement strand
TTCAGTTCCGAAAACTGACTCCAGAAGTTGATTGAGGATCTCTGAATGATCCAATGTTGTCCTAAATGACTGATGAAGAGAAATAGAATCCACCTGTGTGTAATCAAGTCTCCGTATAAATGCACCTGCTCTGTGATAGTCTCAGGGTTCTGCATCATGAAGACCAAGGAACACACCAGGCAGGTCCGTGATACTGTTGTGGAGAAGTTTAAAGCCGGATTTGGATACCAAAAGATTTCCCAAGCTTTAAACATCCCAAGGGAGCACTGTGCAAGCGATCATATTGAAATGGGAAGGAGTATAGACCACTGCAAAATCTACCAAGACCCGGCCATCCCTCTAAACTTTCATCTCAAACAAGGAGAAGACTGATCAGAGATGCAGCCAAGAGCCCATGATCACTCTGGATGAACTGCAGAGATCTACAGCTGAGGTTGGAGAGTCTGTCCATAGGACAACAATCAGTCCAACACTTCACAAATCTGGCCTTTATGGAAGAGTGGCAAGAAGAAAGCCATTTCTCAAAGATATCCATAAAAAGTCTTGTTTACAGTTTGCCACAAGCCACCTGGGAGACACATCAAACATGTGGAAGAAGGTGCTTCTGTCAGATGAAACCAAAATCGAACTGTTTGGAAACAATGCAAAACGATATGTTTGGTGTAAAAGCAACACAGCTCATCACCCTGAAACACACCATCCCCACTGTCAAACATGGTGGTGGCAGGCATCATGTTTGGGCCTGCTTTTCATCAGCAGGGACAGGGGAAGAGGGTTAAAATTGATGTGAAGATGGATGGAGCCAAATACAGGACCATTCTGGATGAAAACCCGTTGGAGTCTGCAAAAGACCTGAGACTAGGACGGAAATTTATCTTCCAACAAGACAATGATCCCAAACATAAAGCAAAATCTACAATGGAATGGTTCAAAAATAATCGTATCCAGGTCTTAGACTGGCCAAGTCAAAGTCCAGACCTGAATCCAATTGAGAATATGTGGAAAGAGCTAAAAACTGCTGTTCATAAACGCTCTCCATCCAACCTCAAAGAGCTCGACCTGTTTTGCAAGGAAGAATGGGCAAGAATTTCAGTCTCTAGATGTGCAAAACTGATAGAGACATACCCCAAGAGACCGCAGCTGTAATCGCAGTAAAAGGTGGCGCAACAAAGTATTAATGCAAGGGGGCTGAATAATTTTGCACCCCCCACTTTTCAGTTTTATTATTACAAAAAAAGTTTAAATGATCCAATAAATTTCGTTCCACTTCACAATTGTGACCCACTTGTTGATTCTTCACCAAAAATTTAAAATGTTATATTTTTTGTTTAAAGCCTGAAATGTGGCAAAAGGTTGAAAAGTTCCAGGGGGCCGAATACTTTCGCAAGGCACTGTAGCTTGGATCGTATTTTAAGTTTTGCCATTGGTCCATATTGTCACTCGTTATGCTCTCTGGCTGCATATATCAACAAATGCAAACATGTTGATGGCTACCTTAACCCCTTGAGGAGACAAGACTTTTTCCACAGTTTACTAAATGAGGCCCATACGTCACTATTCCCTGTACAAGTACAAAGCAGGACCTCCAGAATGCCATCATTCAGGTGAGCAGACCGTACTGCAGAACACTGGTGGCTGAACTGTCATTCTTTAGTACTAATGTATTCGGCAGCTCAGATCCTTCACATTCAGTGCCATACAGGAACTCATTGCCATAAATTTTTACAAAAAGTATTTTAAAAAATTGTGCTTCACTGATTCCTTTACCTAAATGATTAAAGGGAACCTGTCAGCTCTGAAACACCCTCCAAACTACAGTAAGTGGTGTATAGTGTAAGCGATGTCGAGTCTGGTTATGTAATTTTTATCTTCATACTCACTTCCATTCTGATGTTATGCTCCC
Source organism: Rhinella marina (assembly GCA_900303285.1). NCBI lineage: Eukaryota > Metazoa > Chordata > Amphibia > Anura > Bufonidae > Rhinella > Rhinella marina. Next base: position 20,737 of record ONZH01019771.1, on the reverse strand, counting down.
ACAAACCTGCAGTAAAATGCACTCAGTGGACTCCTGAGCTCACTCACATAATGGAGAGGACTCAAAGACGAGTCCTCTCAATGCATTTTACTGCCGGTTTGTGGGAGCACAGTGTCGGAATGGAAGTGATTATGAAGATAAAACTTACATAATCGGATTCAGCATCACTTACACTATACAACACTTACTCTAGTTAAGGGGGTGTTTCGAAGCTGACAGGTTCTCTTTAAAGGACAACTGTTAATTCATAGGTGTAGACTTATATGAATTGTCCCAAGAAAAATATTCTACAGTTTTCAAACCAGCACCTGGATCTAAATACTTTTGTAATTGCATGTCATTAAAGATTTTGCATAGCCACTGAGTTATTCAGTAAAATGTATCTGTATAGCGCCACCTGCTGTTTTTTTTTTATTTTTATTTTATTTCTTTGTCCTGCTCACTTGATGGTTGCACATGCTCAGTTTCATCCTTCAACTGCCTCCTGAGCTTCTTAAGGGAGAAAACTGCAGCAGAATGGAAACGCCCCCTGAGCTCCAGCAGAAAAGACACTCCCATTGAGCTGTCAGCTTGATATAAATCTAGTAGGCCAATGAATGTGGAGATCTCTGGACCCATATGAGTTACAGAGCTGGTTCTAGCTTTGTTAGAAAGAGATTGTCATGTACAGTACAATGTCATTTTTTACATTAATTATGGGATAACCACTTTAAGGCTGGGTTGACATGTGACTGATTACCTGTGGATATGCCCACAGCAAATCTGCAGCATTGTACAGTACCAGCAAAGTGAGTTTTTACCTCATTCACACATGACAGAAAAAATCTGTAGCAGAAACTGACCTGTGGTGCGGATTTTAAATCTGCAGAATGTCCATTTATATTGCGGATTTCATTGTGGATTTCCCATGCAAAGAATGAAACTGCGTCTAAGGGTCCATTCACACATCTGTAAGTGCTTTGCAGTCCACAAATTGCAGATCCGCAAAACATGGATACCGGCCGTGTGCGTTCCGTATTTTGCGTACTGCGTATAGGCAGCTATGATAGAAATGCCTATTGTAGTCCGTGGCTGAAGACAAGAATAGGACACACTCTCTTTTTTGCGGGGCCTTGGAACGGAACTACGGATGCGGACAGCACACCGTGTGATGTCCGCATTTTTTGTGACCCCATTGTAATGAATGGGCTCGCACCCGTTCCGCAAAATTGCAGAACAGATGCGGACCCAGAACTACAGACCTGTGAATGGACCCTAATCAGCAGCATTTCAGCAACAAAATAAGTGACAAAAATGCACCATATGATGTCTTTTTTTCTGCTACAGAAAATCCACAATTAGGGCTCATGTACACAAACGTATTTTCCTCCCGTGTCCATTCTTTTTATTTTGCAGACCTCATGTGGAACCATTCATTTCAATGGGTCTGCAAGAAAATGGAAGTTACTCCGTGTGCATTCCATTTCCGTAATTCCGTTCCTCAAAAAAATATTACATGTCCTGTTATTGTCCGCATTACAGACAAGGATAGGACTGTTCTATTAGGGGCCAGCTGTTACGTTCTGCAAAATACGGAATGCACATGGACGACATCCGTATTTTTTGCGGACTGCAAAATATATACGGTCGTGTGCATGAGCCCTTAATCTGTCAAGTGTGAACCCAGCCTAAAGGCACGAAAAAACTAATGGCAAAATCTGCAACAAATCTGTGGCAAAATTTTGAGAATTTGGCAACAGATATGGGTGGAAATCCGCAGCATAAATTGACATACTGCTGATTTAAAATCCGCCCGCCGGTAATGTTATATATGGAATCCATGACCGCGTGGATGAGGTTTGATAAACTCTCATCCCTTTTGCTGCTGCTGTAAATGCTGTGGATTTTCTGCATGCAATTCTGCCGCAGAAACTCTGTGATAGATATGCCACGTGGGGCCGTACCCTTAGGGCCCATTAAGATGCCGTAGTATTGCAAAAATGCAAATCCGCAATACCGCGGATGCCGAATGGTGTGTGTTCCGCAATTGCGGAACACACATCGCCGACACTCCAAAGAAGATGCCTATTCTTGTCTGCTATTGCGGACAAGACTAGGACATGTTCTATATTTTCTTGCGGAGCCGCGGCTTGTCAAGATCGCACGCCACCCATTGAAGTGAATGGGGGCAATTTTCCGGAATAGATGCGGACCTATTCACACAGTTGTGTGAATGGGCCCTTAAGGTGACAGTCCTTTTTATTTCAGAAAAGTCATGTGCTCTAGAAGTGTAGCAGATGTGTACTCAGGCCAGTGGCACCAGCACCTGCCTCACATGGGCAGCAGTTGGCAAGCTGAGACAGCCATGCGGCAGCTAGGCTGAACAGTTTAACAGTCTGAAGCAGGGATCGAGAGGCTAGTCCACACACACAGAGGTGAGGGGACGAGGGGCATCGTTATCAAATTTTCCTTTTCTGAAAATTTGGATTCTTTTAGTCTGAAGTCAGCACAACTCAAATGTGTGGCCTGAGGGAGCACAGGAATTATATCATTGTAGCTCCGAGCCCTATGATCGCTGGCGTCCTACGTGGGTTACATTAAGTCAGATATATCCTATTTTGTCAGTCCCCAAAAAACTAAATTTTGCAGCATCTGTACTACAGTATATGAAGATCCATGTGATATGTGATTATTGCCCATGGGCTGCCTGCAGGACTGCAACTTAGCCCCATTAAGTAAATAAGGCTGCACTGCAATACTGCACACAGCCATCAAACAAGAGAGGCGCTGTTTTTAGAAGAAAGCAGCCACACTTTTCTAATCTCATCTCCCATTACAGCTCTAATATCAAGGGACTGTCATGTCGTAGATATGTCCTTCATTAAAATGTTTGTAGCATGTGCTGATCAAGGTGTATTCTTTACAATCTCCTTTCTTTTAGTGAGTCCTCCAGCCATATAAATCATGCCGGCTAGTGCTTACAGCTGCAATGCAGCGTCTCTATATGTTGGGGACCTCCGAACTGAGATCACTGAGGCGATGCTGTATGAAAGGTTCGGTCCTGTCGGGAACATACTGTCCATCAGAGTGTGCAGAGACAAGATCACCCGCCAGTCACTCGGCTATGCTTATATCAACTTTCAGCAGTCGGCGGACGGTAAGAACCGATCTTTCCCTGTTGTTACAGGTAGAGGTCTACACTAAGGACAGGGGTGGTTATACTGTATATACAATCTGGGCAACTGCATGGGGGATCAGCAGGTAGGGGGCCCACTGTCACCATAAATTTACCTTACTACTTTGAATGTAAAAGACTCAGCAAATGGGGCCCTTTGTTGTGTCCACACTTGGACTGCGTTCAGGTCTCCATTTCGGAAATCCGGCTGCCAGATCCGGCGCAAATGCCAGCTGTCAACTGGACAAAAAAAATATTACATGCAGAGGTTTTTGTCCGGCCGAAACCCAGCATTTATGCCAGAAATCAGCCAAATCACAGCAGGAGCTCATTGCAGTCAATGGAGATCCAGCAGTGAAGTGGGTTCTGGTGAGGACGGATCCTGTGAGATCCAACAGGCTGCTGTGTCGGAGCTGCCAAACGGAATTATGAACAAAGTGGCTCCATTGATGTAAAAATTTAAAAGTTAAATGATACAATTCTGGCTGCCTGTATCCACCACTAGGGGGAGCTTATGAGCTCACTGCAGACTGTTTATATTACTGTACACAGTAAGCTTCCTCTAGTAACAGCTGATGGGAATTACACTTCAATGTCTATGTCTATTGTCAATTAAACTCCAAACTTAAATTTCCACTAGCGGAACGTGCCCTTGATACAATGAACTTTGAAGACATGAAGGGCAAACCGATGCGCATTATGTGGTGTCAGCGCGACCCGTCCCTACGAAAGAGTGGGGTTGGCAATGTTTTTATCAAAAACCTGGAGAAATCCATCGACAGTAAATTGCTGTATGATACATTTTCGGCTTTTGGCAATATCTTATCATGTAAGGTAAGTCAAGCTAAGTATACAGATCCACGCAGTCTGTATAGTAATAACTGAATTCATTAGTATGAGGTGTTACAGGTCGTATGTGACGAAAATGGATCTAGAGGCTACGGGTTTGTACATTTCGAGACCCAGGAATCAGCCCAGAATGCCATTAGTTCATTGAATGGTATGATCTTAAATGACCAGAAAGTGTAAGTATAATTTCCTCTAATACAAAAAATTCCTTGGGCTTTCGTAGTAAATATAAGGTTTGGTTTTTGAGGATACCTTACCAGGGGAATATTGTTTATTTCTAGATATGGACATTTTCATTGCTCGTGAGATCTCCTGTACATCTCCTTTAGGGCTCATGCACACGGCCGTTGCCGCCCTGTGGCCGTATCGCGGCCTGCATGCGCCGGGTCTGCAATACACGGGCACCGGCCGTGTGCAGCTCGCATCATGGATCGTGGACCCATTCACTTCAATGGGTTCGCAATTCCGGAGATGCGGGACGGAGGCACGGATCAGAACACGATGGAAACACTACGGAGTGCTTCCGTGGTGTTTCTGGCCGTGCCTCCGCACCGCAAAAAAGTAGTGCATGCACTGCTTTTTTGCGGTGCAGATCGCGGACCCCATTCAAGTGAATGGGTCCGCGATCCGAAGCGGTGCCCGTGCATTGTGGACCGCAAATTGCAGTTTGTGTGCATGAGCACTTAGGCTACATTCACAAGGCCGTAATGTTTTGCGCATCCACAAAACATGGATACCGGCCCATGTGCAATGTGCAATTTGCGGACTGCACATGCCGCCATCATAGAAAATGCCTATTGCGGACAAGAATAGGACATGCTCTATTCTATTTTGCGGGGCTGTGGAACGGAACTATGGATGCGGACAACATAGTATGCGGTCTGCATCTTTTGTGGCCCCATTGAAATAAATGGGTCCGCACCAGTTCTGCAAAATTGCGGAACGGATGCGGACTCATTCATACGGTCATGTGAATGTAGCCTTATTGTAATACATCACCTCTACAGTCATGGCCAAAAGTTTTGAGAATGACACAAATATTATATTTTCACATGATCTGCTGCCCTCTGGTTTTTATGTGTGTTTGTCAGATGTTTTTATCACATACAGAAATATAATTGCAATCATATTATGAGTAACAAAAGCTTATATTGACAGTTAGAATGAGTTAATGCAGCAAGTCAATATTTGCAGTGTTGACCCTTCTTCAGGACCTCTGCAATTTCTCCCTGGCATGCTCTCAATCAACTTCTGGACCAAATCCTGACTTGATAGCAGTCCATTCTTGCACAATCAATGCTTGCATTTTGTCAGAATTTATAGGTTTTGTTTGTCCACCCGTCTCCTGATGATTGACCACAAGTTCTCAATGAGATTAAGATCTGGGGAGTTCCCAGGCCATGGACCCAAAATCTCTATGTTTTGTTCCCTGAGCCATTTAGTTATCACCTTTGCTTTATGCAAGGTGCTCCATCATGCTGGAAAGGCATTGTTGATCGCCAAACTGCCTTGGACGGTTGGGAGAAGTTGCTTCTTGGAGGACATTCTGGTACCATTCTTTATTCATGGCTGTGTTTTTAAGCAAGACTTGTGAGAGAGCTGATTCCCTTGGCTGAGAAGCAACCCCACACATGAATGGTTTCAGGATGCTTTACAGTTGGCATGAGACAAGACTGGTGGTAGCGCTCACTCGTCTTCTCCGAATAAGCTGTTTTCCAGATGTCCCAAACAATCGAAAAGGGGATTCATCAGAGGAAAATGACTTTACCCCAGTCCTCAGCAGTCCACTCCCTGTACCTTTTGCAGGAATATCAGTCTGTCCCTGATGTTTTTTCTGGAGAGAAGTGGCTTCTTTGCTGCCCTCCTTGAGACCAGGCCTTGCTCCAAGAGTCTCCGCCTCACAGTGCGTGCAGATGCACTCACACCTGCCTGCTGCCATTCCTGAGCAAGCTCTGCACGCTGGTAGCCCGATCCCGCAGCTGAAACACTTTTAAGAGACGGTCCTGGCGCTTGCTGGTCTTTCTTGGGCGCCCTGGAGCCTTTTTGGCAACAATGGAACCTCTCTCCTTGAAGTTCTTGATGATGCGATAGATTGTGACTGAGGGTGCAATCTTTCTAGCTGCGATACTCTTCCCTGTTAGGCCATTTTTGTGCAGTGCAATTGATGACTGCACGTGTTTCTTTAGAGATAACCATGTGTTAACAGAAGATAAACAAATGATGCAAGCCACCAGCCTCCTTTTAAAGTGGTCCAGTGGTGTCATTCTTACTTAATCATGACAGATTGATCTCCAGCCCTGTCCTCATCAACACCCACACCTGTGTTAATGGAGCAATCACTGAAACGATGTTAGCTGGTCCATTTAAGGCAGGGCTGCAATGATGTTGAAATGTGTTTTGGGGATAAAGTTCATTTTCTAGGCAAATATTGACTTTGCAAGTAATTGCCTGTAAGCTGATCACTCTTTTAAACATTCTGGAGTATATGCAAATTGCCATTATAAAAACTGAAGCAGTAGACTTTACAAAAATTAATATTTGTATCATTCTCAAAACTTTTGGCCATGACTGTATATTTTTATATGGTTATATTTTATTATGATCTCTTGCAGAAATTTTTGCAATTTGTCTGAATGTTTTTTATTTTTTTTGCAGAAAGCACATGGTTTTCTGCAAGCTCCATTCAAATGAATAGGGCACGTGCATAAATTTCTGCAACTAATCTGCCATATGTGAATAGAAGAATTCTAGAGGTAGACTATTGATGACCTATCCTCAGGATAGACTTCTTTGTATGTTCTGTAAAGGTTCATCGGACATTTCAAGTCCCGCAAAGAACGAGAACCTGAGCTTGTTGCCAGAGCAATGTTCACAAATTCTTTACATCAAGAACTTTGGGAAAATATGGATGACGAACGGCTCAGGGACTGTTCAGCAAATACGGTAAAGATCCTGTATGTAGCCGCAATCAAGTCTGAGATTTCTATGTCTGAACTTACTGTGTGCAATCATCTCACTTTAGGGCCTACACTGAGTGTGAAAGTTATGACTGATGAGAACGGGAAGTCTAAGGGATTCGGCTTTGTCTGCTTTGAGAAACATGAGGATGCACTAAGAGTGAGAAGGACACATACAAAATCTTAAGAGTCAGAAATGTTATCTTTTCTAACTGCAGGTTATCGTAGTTGTTGGAAGATGACCAGTTGCACCACATCATAGTGTCTACCATCCTTGGTTGGATTTAATGTTTTTTTTTCTACTTCACCACATTTATGGAATATCCACAGAAATGTCTGACAAGTGGGGGCGTCACCTTTGGGACCCTTATCTTAGCTGGTCACCATCTCTTGTTTTAGCTTGGTGGTTGGTGGTGTTGCAAGTAGATCAAATTGAGAGGTGTCAATGTATGTAAGCAGAGGTGAGGCACCCATTTGTTAAGCCTTGTTCACACATCAGTTATTTGATCAGTTATTTCCATCAGTTATTGTGAGCCAAAACCAGGTGCGGGTCAAACACACAGAACAGGTGCAGATCTTCCCATTATACCTTATCTCTGTGGAGGCTTCACTACTGGTTTTGGCTCACAATAACTGATGGAAATAACTGACCAAATAACTGATGTGTGAACAAGGCCTCAGACATGTATGGCATATTCTGTTGGTATGCCTTAAAGGGAATGTGTCATCTGAAAATGGTCTATTATTTAAATCACATTTTTTTAAGAATTTTGGTGAAGTTATCTATAGATTTATCTATAGAGTGGTCCCTCATCGGTTCCAAGACCCCAAAATGTCATCCAAGATAAGAGAAAGTGAAGATTTAAGAAAAATAAGCAGATAACTAAGACAGATAAAACAAGTCCTTACATATAACAGTCAGGAATAGCTGCTAACTAGCAACTAATCCAGATATTTTACCGGAGAAGTGGCCTTGATTGGTTGGATCTGAGTCTGAGACATTGTATGTTGAATTTCGTTTTCAACATATGATGGGCCAAAAAAGACCATTGTTTGTTGACAATATTGTATCCTGAGGCCATTGTATCTTGATGAATCAATGTATTTAGTATATTTCACACTGGCCACTAGGGCTAATAATTGGCACCACTTCTTGGTCTGCACAGATCACTTTACTGTAGTTATCTGCTTATCATTACAGGTAGGATTAGAATGACAGATTATCACCTCTGTGTAAAGACAAACACAGGATCCACCTTCACAATAGGTGGTATCAAAGCTTATCTACTCCCTCCTGACCTCTGCACAGTCACAGAGCATGCCTAGAAAACTCTCCCATAGAAGTCACTGAGGTCCCCTCCTGACCATTGTGTCTACGGCTCATGTGGCTCCCACAAAGCAATTCTCTAAATGCTGTAAATAAAGGGGTTATACAGGTAAAGATAATGATGACCAATCCTCAGGAGAGCTCATCATTATCACATTGGCGGGGGTCCGAAGTCCAGGCAACCCTGCCGATTAGCTATTTGAGGGAGCTGCTGTGGTGAGGCCACTCCTAACAGCTGATCATGTCGGACCTCCGCCGATCTGATATTGATGAGCTATCCTGAGGATAGGTCATCAGTATTATTTCCAGGATAACCCCTTTAAGAACAGCTCAGGCAAGATGGATGCCCCCATAATCATGTTCAGAAAACAGAATATAAAAATCTACAATCAGAAAATAAAAAAAGATGTGTTGCTATCTTGTTTTAACTGGAAAAAAGGTGGAAGACTCCTTTAAATAGATCAGCTGATCTGTCCAGGTACTAGAAACCTCTGTATTCAGCTGTTATTATGATGGAAGCGCCTTCTTGCCATGTATTTCTTCTGAATAGGTCGCCATTGAAATGCATAACCAACCAACTAATACATGGATGGGCTTCATCAGTGCAGGAGCCACTCTTAGGCCTCATGCACGCGGCCGTTCCGTGCATTGGTGACCCACAACATCCGACGGATCGAGTCCGCATCCATGAAGCAGGGAGCACGCGGCCGGTGCCTGCATATTGCAGACCCGCTGTTTGCGGGCCACAATACAGGCGTGCATGAGGCCTTACTAGTTGCTCCCAGCACTGGCTCATAGAGTAAGGTCCTATGTAGGGGCATGTGGACAACCCCTTTTAGGCTACTAAAAATTTGTATGCAGATTTAAGCCAATTCTTTTTGACCAGTTATATTACTGAAGATGTATAGATTCTTCAGAAGCTGTTATAATACAAAGTAACTTAAACCATATAAAAACTGTGGGATAATACAGCCCAGGGTAGAAAAATACAGGAATGCAATAGGGTATTAAGTAATGATTTTCTGATTTCCATAAGGCTGTGGATGAAATGAACGGAAAGAATGTGAATGGTAGGCCCATTTACGTTGGAAGAGCCCAGAAGAAATCCGAAAGGCAAGCGGAGCTCAGGAGGAAGTTTGAACAAATAAAGCAGGAACGCATCACCAGATCGCAGGCGAGTGACGTCACTTCATGTGATTTGTGCAAAGATGTGAGAACATTTCCAGGCTTATAACGAATATTTCATTGTTTTAGGGCGTCAATCTTTATATTAAAAATCTTGCGGATTGCATTGACGATAAGCGGGCTACATCAAGCATTTTCCCCCTATGGTATTCATCACCAGTGCGAAGGTGAGCTATTAAGGCTCATGCACATAAGTATTTTTTTTCTGTGTCCGTCCCTGTTTTTTTTGCAGACCATATGCAGAACCATTCATTCCACAAAAAAAAACAAAAGTTACTCTGTGTGCATTCCGTTTCTGTATGTCCGTTTTGCAAAAGCTAGAACATGTCCTATAATTGTCCGCATTACGGTTCCGCAAAAAAAGGATGCACACGGACGTTATCTGTATTTTTTTTTTTGCGGATCCGCAAAATACATACGGTCTTGTGCATGAGCCCTTAGGTAGTATCTGCTAGACTTCTTTCCATGGGCAGATTGGAAACTTGAATTAGCCTTGGCAAAAAAATATCTTAAAGTGGCCTCATATTGTAGGTAGGGTCTAAACTGGCAGCAGGCGGGGCCAACACAAGTAGGTGGGGGTCATCAAACCGCGAGTTGTAGCCACATTGGTTGGTAGCTGTGACCAATGCACAAATAATGGAATACCCCATTAAAGGAGTTATCCGGGAATTTGATATTGATGGCCTATCCTAAGAAAATGCCATCAACACTGGATCAGTGGGGATCTGACTCCAGGAACCACCATCGATCAGCTGTTTGAAGAGACTGCAGTTCTCCAGTGAGTGCCACAGTCTCTTTCCTAGGCCAGTGACGTCACATTCATTGGTTATATGACCTACTGTATGTGCTTCACTCAGTCCCATTCAATAAATGTGCTTGGGCTATAATACCAAAAACAACCACTATACAATGTATGGCGCTATTCTTGGTAAGCTGTGAGGAGGCTCAATGGCCTCTTCAAACAACAGCTGATCGGTGGGACTGCTAAAAATAGCAGAGTGATGGTTAGGTTATGTCCATAAGCCCCATCCAAGGTGTGGCGGCTGCGCTTGCACGGTGTGCCTCCCATTTATTTCTATGGTGCTTCATTCGGCGGCTATTTTTGGCGGTCCCATAGAAATGAATGGAAGGCGGCCGCGCATGCACAGTGCCCCTTACGGCACTTTGCTGGCTCCGTTCTAAGAACAGGTGCAGGTCCCAGAGGTGAGACCTGCACCTATCAGGCATTGGGGGCATATCCTGGCAATATGCCCCCAATGTCCAAGATGGGAATAACCGTTTAACCTGACCGGCCTACCGGAATTTCTTCCTGCTGCTTTATCCATAATCACGAGATTTATCAAAACTGGTGTAAAGGAGAACTTTAGGCTTAGTTGTCCTTAGCAACCAATCAGATTCCACCTTTCATTTTCCAAAGGAGCTGTGAAAAAAGAAAGGTTGATTCCCCCCCCCCCAATTGAATTTAAGGTACATAACCCAATGTGAACAGCCTTAGGTAAGGGTATATTAATTAATAATAATAATTAATAGTATGAAGATGTTTATTGCAATCTGTTATTTCAGGTCATGATGGACGGTGGACGCAGCAAAGGGTTTGGTTTCGTCTGTTTCTCTTCCCCCAACGAGGCCGCCAAAGCCGTCACAGAGATGAACGGCAGATCATAGCCTCCAAGCCCTTGTATGTCGCCTTGGCGCAGCGTAAGAAGGATCGTCAAGCTAATTTGGCCGCTCAGTTCATGCAGAAGATGGATCATGTCCGAATGGTACTGAACCCGGTCACCAACACCTACCAGGCACTGCCATCCAGCTATATGGCACCTGTTACTCAGGTAACACCTGTCAGAAATTCAGAAAACTCTCTCTCTCTATCTATATATATATATATATTATATATATATATATTTATATATATGTACACATGGCAGATATTCTGCTAAATCCTCCGTTTTTTATCTTCAGGCCCAGAACCATACTGTATACTACCCAGCTGGACAGATGGCACAGGCTATGCCAAGTCCTAGCTGGACAACCCAAGGTATGTGTTTAATGGATTGTAGGAATGCAGCATTGTGTGACAGTACAGGGTGTAAAGGGGAGATTTATCAAAACTGGTATAAAGGAAAACTGGCCTGGTTGTCCATAGCAACCAATCACAATCAACGTTTCATTTTTCAGAGCTCCTTTGGAAAATAAAAGGTGGAATCTGATTGGTTGCTAGGGGCAACTAAGTCAGTTTTTCCTTTACACCAGTCTTGATGAATCTCCCCCAGTGTCTACTCCACTTAAAGGGGTATTCCCATCTGGCACAATGGGGGCATATCACTAGGTTATGCCCCCATTTTCAGATAGCTGAGAACAGTGCGGGAGAGTGGTGGCTGGAGGACCCCGGGTTTCCCTGAGTCCAGCCACCACCAAGTGCTCTTCCCATAATACTGAATGGGGAGCGCTTTGCGCTTGCGCGCCCACCGCTTCCTTTCATTTCTATGGGGATAATGGAAATAGCCGCATCAGCTATTTTCGGCAGCCCACATAGAAATGAATGGAGGGTGGCTGCGCATGTACATTGCGCCCTCCACAACTTTCGGGGCACCGTTCTCAGTGTAGGTGCAGGCCCCAGAAGTGGGACCCGCACCTATCAGATAATGGGGGCATATCCTAGCGATATGCCCCCATTGTCTGAGATGGGAAAACCCCTTTAAGACTAACTGTAAGGGTAGTACATAGACTCCATGGTCTACCACTCAGTTTCTCACCATTTTTCAAGATCTGGACTTCCCAGATGGATACAGTCCTAGCTATTTGCCGCAACTTGTCCCTCAGATGTTTGCAATTGAATGCCTGTATAGTGGCATATCGTCTTGCATTAAAGGAGTTATCCGGGAATTTGATATTGATGGATTATCCTCCTCAGGATAGGTCATCAATATTAGATTGGAGGGGGAAGGGGTCCGACTCCCAGCACCCCTGACATTCAGATGTTTGAAGAAGCCGCAGCTCTCTGTGAGTGATGTTACCATACATTGGTCACATGGCCTAGGCGCAGCTCAGCCCTATAGAAGTGAATGGGGCCGAGCTGCAATACTAAGCACAACCAGATTCGGACCCCTACTAATCTGTTATTGGTGACCTATCCTGAGAAGCAGGCTATTAGTATCAAAATCCCGGAGAACACCTTTAAAAAGTGTAGTTGACTTTACTGGGAGTGGACTGAGGAAGGGGCCAAGAGACCAGAGAATGGTCTGTAGAGAATGGTCTGGGAGTGGAAGGGGGTTGGTAAAGTGAGTATTGCTCCTTTTGTTATTTTACAGCATTCTCCTTTTTTGAAACCCCCTTTAAAAGGAAGTGAACAATATATAATCGCCAAATATATGCTAAAACAACTCTCTTTTGTCATTGGCTATTGAAGAATATGAACATAGATGTATATCTGGATATGCCCCCGTCGTATACCCCGAAGGTTTGCCACAAATGTAGTGTGAACATAGTCTTAGCCCAGACACACACAAGAGAGTTAAATGCGATAAACTCGCAGCGTGTGTCAGTGAGAGGTTCCGTTCTGGCCTCCGCTTCTCTGACAGGATCATACACAGGGGCGGAGGAACTTAAAGTGGCCCTGGAAAAAATACTAAAAGTGGCCCTGTTTTGTAATGGGATCCAAACTGATGGAAGGCAGGGCCAACAATACCATATTGTGGAACATTATAGCACCCCAACAGAGCCAAATACCACAGTCCATCATAAAATACTGCCAGCAGCACAAAATACATCTCCAAAAACTTCCACTTCCGTGAGGAGGGTCCAGTAGGCCCCCTGGGCATCAGCCCAGCTGGAAATTTCCCTGTAATGTCTATGGCCAATCCACCCCTAATCACACAGCATTATACTGATTTATAATGCTGTGTGACCCTAGGAGTCTGAAAATCTATTGTATTACACTGCCAGCACCAGTTGTCAATTTATTCATAAATTTCTTGTAAGAATAACTGAGGAACGTCACAACAAAGAGTTTACAATTTTGATCCAGAATTGTTATGTAATGAAGGATACAAGCATTTACTAAAACACACGTCTAGAGAAAAGACATATGCAGGATGCTAAGGTTTTCGATTGTAAAGGCCTTATTGTCAGATTAATATACTGCACTGTCCACTTGCCTTCCTACAGCGTTCCAGAATATACCAAGAGCCATCAGACTAGCGGCTCCCAGACTATCAAACTACAGCACAATGAGGCCCGCGCCTCCCGCCCCCCACGTTGTATCAGTTCAGCGCTTAGGTAGGTGGTTGCACTAATCATATACTTAAAGGGGTTTTCCAAGACTTTAAGGGCTCATGCATACGACCGTTGGGTGTTTTGCGGTCTGCAAATTGTGTATCCGCACAACACAGATACAGGCCACGTGCATTCCACATTTTGCGGAATGGAAGGGCCAGCCCCTAATAGAACAGTCCTATCCTTGTTCATAATGTGGACAATAATAGGACAAGTTCTATTTTTGTGCGGACACAAAATTCACACGTTATTTCCATTTTTTTGCAGACCCATTGAAGTGAATGGTTCCACAAACTGGGCACACAAAAAACAGACACGGACAAAAAAATACGTTTGTGTGCATGAGCCCTAATACTGATAACCTATCCTTAGGATAGGTCATCAGTATCTGATTCTCTGTGTCAGAAAGACACCGGCGCTCGCATTAGCACCTAGGCCAATCTCGACACATTCATCAGTCACATGACCTAGACACAGCTCAGTCCCATAGAAGTGAAAGGGGCTGAGCGTGTGATACCAAGCACAGCCGCTATACTATGTACGGTGCTGTGTGCTTGGTGAGCATGGAGAAGGTTGTGACAGTTACAGGAGCGCTGGTGCCTTCTCAAACAGCTGGTTGGCGGGGGTCCTGGGTGTTGGACCCGTACTAATCAGATACTGATGGTCTATCTAGACTCCTAGAGGATAGGGCATCAGTATAAAAGGCTTGGAAAACCTCTTTAAACGTTTTGTACACAATGGCCCAGATTTGTTAACGTGTCTGCACCTAGAATCTGTCTAACAATTGGCAGAAATGGGCACAATTTGGTGCAACTAGGGTTTTTACACTTTTTTATGACTTGCTCAAGAAATGCTGGGCTCAATGAGTGGGGCAGAGCTTCGCAGGAAAGGGACGTGGACTAAGATGTGATGTTTTGCACCAAAAATAAGCCATCATTCTGGTGTAGAAATCTGTCCCAAAATAAGGCAACCAATAGTTGGTATAGAGTCAGAGAAAAGTGTCCATCCCTGCACCACATTTATCCTCCAGCCTGAGCCCCTGTGATACCTGGTGCAGGTCTAGGCAGCCGGTCTACGCTTGCGCCGATCTTTAATGCAAGGAGGCATGATGTAGTGACGTACGTCGGGGAAGCATCTATGAGGGTGGCATCACTGTGAGTGTGGGGCCATCTAAGGGGGCTTAACTCAATGAAGGGATCATCACTGTTTGTGTAGGAGGACCACTTAAGGGGGCATTACTCTGTGTGGTGGTCACTTAAAGGGGCATCATACTGTGTGGGTGGTCACTTAAGGGGACAACATACTGTGTGGATGCCACTTAAGGGGGCATCAGTCTCTGAGGGGGGCATTTAAGGGGACATCATACTGTGTGAAATGGGCACTTAGAGGGCATCACTTTGTGTTGGGGGCACATTCTGTGTAAGGGCACTTAAGGGATCATCCTACTGTTAGGGGGCACATAGTGGCATCATACTGTGTGGGGAGGCACTAATAGGTCATCATACGGATATCATACTGTCTGAGGGGCACTTTGGGGCATCTTTATTGTGATATTCTTACTGTGTTGGGAGGCACTATTACTGCATAGTCATCAGAAAGGGGATTTGGCAGGATTAGGGGCATGATTTATTGTACCAAAATTGCTGCAGTGCTACACTTCACTGGTGTTGTCCACTTTTTTTTTTTTTGTGGTTTGGACCCTCTCCCTACAGCAGACCCTGGCACTCCGGCTTTTTGGCATATATAAAGATGATTTTATCTGGATTTATGCATTATTTCTCCAGACATCCTTCTGTGCATTATCTATGTAATGTACTTTACTTTCACAGTCTGCATTATTCATATGCTGTGGCATCACTTTGAGCATCATTTCTGCACCTATACATCACTGTGAGCATTATTACTGCATTATATGCATTATCACTGTATTGTGACACCAATGTGTGCATTATCCTATTACTGTGATGTCACTGTGAGCATTATTCTTCTGCCATTATACAATCAGTGCCATTGTTTGCAATTTTTCATGTGCTGTAATTTTTCCATACAGCAAATGTTCCACAAGCAGCAATGGAATCCCAGCCTACCCACGTTGCTGCTGCAGCCACCACGGCTTCTGCTGTGTGCTCCGCTCATCAGTACCAGTACCCAGCTGCAGTGCTTCATCCTCAGCAACACGTGATAATTCAGCCACAAGTCGCCATGCAGCAGGTGAGAATTCTGTCTGTACTACCTAATATGTACAGTATACCGTATATACTAATGTGCATATTCTTTTTTTTGTATTTCCTGTATACTTTGCCTGCAGCACACTGTCCTTCCGGAAGAACCGCTGGCTCCCTCCATATTGGCACCTCCTCCTCCCCCAGTCAACCAGAAGCAAATGCTGGGTATGTAAGTCTATACGATACTGCCATACCATGTGTGAATCACTATGAAAGAGCTTAAAGTGTAACTGTCATTCTTTTTTTATTTATGTAATGTATCGGGCAGTGATACTGACCATCTTTGTAATATACTTTAATTACCTGAAATCATACATTTCTGTTAGAAAAATTGCTCTAAAGTGGCCCATTTTGAGCCTTAGCAACGCTCCTCTGTCTTCTGTTTACATAACAGTGTAGACTTACTCAACACTGACTGTGTTATGTAAACAGAAGACAGAGGAGCGTTGCTAAGGCTCAAAATGGGCCACTTTAGAGCAATTTTTCTAACAGAAATGTATGATTTCGGTAATTAATGTATATTACAAAGATGGTCAGTATCACTGCCCTACAAAAAAGAATGACAGTTACACTTTAAGACTTGACACAAGGGGTCTCTGATTTTAGGTGAACGTCTCTTCCCTCTAATCCAAGCCATGCACCCAACACTAGCAGCGAAAATCACAGGCATGTTGCTGGAGCTTGATGGCTCTGAAGTTTTCCACATGCTTGAGTCACCAGAATTTCTCCGCTCCAAGGTATGACCATATTCCCATGTGCAGTGTAATGTATACTTTCTTAGGGTAGGTCCAGACCGGATCCACTATGGAAAATCTACAATGCACCTGCTGGAATTTCACAGCATCAGTTTGTTTTTGCGGAATTCATAGCAGAAATTCTGCAGCAGATTTCACCACTGCATTGCAAAACGGTGAAATCTGCAGAGAAAACCCACAACCCCCATTTACTTGTGTATTCCACTGCGGACAATTTCTGCTGCATTTGGATTGCATTGTTTAAGATCTCATCCACTTTGCTGGTACTGTAAAATGCTGTACATTTTATGGAAAGAAGATATGCCTCTGATGCCACCAGATGTAAGGAAGCTATCCTAAAAGTCAATGTTCGACCCTTTAAACAGGCCTTGAGACATGACCTGGATAATAACTAAGCCAGCACCTTATTAGGTCTCTGCTCTGCAGATTAGATGCTGGTTTATTTAATATCTGAGTCATGTCTAAAGGGTCAAACATTGACTTATAGGTTAGCTGCCTTACATCTGGTGGCATCAGAGGCAGAGCTTGTTAAGAGTGAATTTTCTGCATGCAATTCCACTGTGGGAAATCCTCAGCATATCTTTCCTATGTGGAGGTTCCTTTATAGAGAATATCCCAACCATGGTGTAAGGGCTGGTGTTAAGATCTGCTCTCCTATTTCAGGTGGACGAAGCTGTGGCAATGCTTCAAGCCCATCAGCAACAAGCATTGGCACCTCAACCCACAGCTGCTGCGCCTGCCGGTTCTTCTGTCATGTGCTCTGCACCTCAGTATCAGTATACAGCAGCAGTTGTTGCTCCTCCTCAGCAGCCCATTATTATTCAGCCACAGGTTGCTGTGCAGCAGGTAAGCCGGCTGCATTGATATCTGGGTCCTACTTGTTAAATATGCCCATGGATGTGGATGCCCTTTAATTGCTTGTGTGGTCTAAAGCTCGCCATAGGCATAAGATAAGATCTGGGATCAGATCATGATCTTATGTGTACGGTGCCTCTCAAATGCCCCAGGTGTCAGGGAAAAGATGGATTGAGCATGTTGGATTTCACTGAAATATAGCCTCAGGGGTCTGGTGACTGCTCACTCCCCTCTACATAATAAGTTAAACATGCACACTTGGCCAAGGACATACATAGATCTCATGGAAAAACGTGCCCCTGCCCCGAATTTCCAGTGTGCCTGGCAATGTGAAACACAAAAGTGCAACTCTCCAGAATAAAAAAAAAAAGTATGATAAAGGCCCCCGCACTCTTAATTTGACTTCTATGACAGAAAAAGTGGTACAGGTGCTTCATTCTGAAAACCATACTGACATAAATACACTGACAAATCTCCTGCTTCCTTTCAAACAGTATATTATAAAACTGCCTGCCTGCAGCCACCACCAGGGGAGCTTAGGAAATTATACAGTTGCCATTTATATCAGTGGAAGCTGTAAATAATCTCTTTGCACTGAGCTCCCCCTAGTGGTGCCTGACAGAAAATTCAGTGAATCTATGTCGGAAACAGGAGAAAAAGTTCAGCGCCAGGCCGCCTTTCCCCCCATAGTGGTCTTGTGCTCTGCCTCCACGGCTCTTGGCTGAGCCAGGCGTTCATAGCTTTGTGGACTCATCTGTAATAGCTGTCAGCCAAAATGAACATTCTTCTTATGGCTGATGCCTGTGTAACGCTCGCTGGTTTCACAGATATTTTTAGATGGGAATAATGAAAGAGTAAAAACACTTTTTTTCAGTGCGTTTTTTCTTCACTTTTCAATTGTGGCATTTTTTGGGTCCATGCAAATCGCAGCATGCTCTTGTCTGGCTTTTTTGGGGGGTGATTTTTTACGCCATTGCTACAGTTTTTTGCCCCACTTGAAGAAAAGAAAGTGGGCAAAAAGTGTTTTAAGTGTTTTTCTTTGTTTATTTTCAATGGCTTTTTTTTACAGACACATGTACTAAAAAATACTATTTGAAAAAAAAAAAAAAACACAATAAAAATGCAACCAAAAGGCACCAGAGATGCCATAAAAACATGAAATCTAAAAAAAAAACAACAACAAAAAAAACAAGAGTAGAATGGGAACCTCCATTATTTATCTTGATTAGGGGTCATTTCTTCTTTCTTTGCAGCCAGCTGTCATTCAGGAAGAATCCCCAGCTACCTCCATATTGGCCCCTGCTCCTTCAGGCAACCAAAAACAAATGCTGGGTATGTAAGGCTGTATAGTACCGCCATATTATGTACACTGTGAAAGAACATAAGACTTGACACAAGGATCTTTAATTTTAGGTGAACGTCTCTTTCTCTCTAATTCAAACCATGCTCCCTTCGCTGGCAGCGAAAATCACAGGCATGTTGCTGGAGCTTGATAATTCGGACGTTCTCCACATGCTGGAGTCACCAGAATTTCTCCGCTCCAAGGTACGACCATATTTTCCTGTGCAGTGTAATGTATACTATCTTATAGAGACCACCCCAACTATAGTGTCAAGGTCTGGTGTTAACTTCTGGTCTCTTATCTCAGGTGGATGAAGCTGTTGCTGTTCTTCAAGACCATCAAGCTAAGCAAGTGGTGCAGCAAGCAAGTGGTGCACCAAGTCGTGAACAGCGCTGCAGTAGTGGCGGCCGTCTAACATGCCTCCAAGCTGTAGTCTGAGGATTCTTTTCCAGGCTTAAGGCTAGGGCTACATGGCGGCTTTGGCCGTGACACATATTGGATGGCCAAAGATCCAGTGTAGCGTTGCCTGCATGGCAAACAGTGAGTGAAGGGGGTCGCACTGCTACGACCTGACAGTCGCAAGGAACCCAAATCTAAGGGTTGCGATGCAGCCCCATTCGCGGCGATGAAGGCGGCCCTACACTGAGATCTTTGGCCGCGCAATAAGTGACAAGGCCAAAGTCGCCTTATGAAGTCTACTTAGCTCCCCGTAGGTTTTTAGTTAAGTTTGCAAATCTAGGATTGTAGGTTAAAGAAGACTTTTAGTAAGTTGAGGACCACGTCCATCGTTTAGTGCTTTCATGGAAAGCTCCGACCTGCCGCACTACAGTTTAGGTTGGCTTTAAATGTCCAAAATTTTAGTATATTTTAATATAGTAAAATTTATAATAATACTGATATTTTTTCTAATTGTGCCATTTTTCTAAGAACTAAGATGTCCAAAGTAATGCCAATTGTTTGTTTTGTTTAACAATAATTTTTTATTAATGTTTTAAATAAAGTAGAACATAGAGTTACAAATAAATGTAAATATTAAGTGACCTATACTTGTAATTTAAATTGTACAATAAAACTGTTTAAATAAATCTATTAGTTGCCCTTATGGTACTCCATTAAAGGGAAAAGGTTGGAGGGGTGGGTACAGAAGGAACAGAAAATGAGAAAATATTTTTTTTAAAAAGAGTAGCTACAGTCATGGCCAAAGGTTTTGAGAATGATACAAATATTAATTTTTACAAAGTCTACTGCTTCAGTTTTTATAATGGCAATTTGCATATACTCCAGAATGTTATAAAGAGTGATCAGCTTAACAGCAATTACTTGCAAAGTCAATATTTGCCTAGAAAATGAACTTTATCCCCCAAAACACATTTCAACATCATTGCAGCCCTGCCGTTAAAAGGACCAGCTAACATCGTTTCAGTGATTGCTCCATTAACACAGTGTGTGGGTGTTGATGAGGACAGGGCTGGAGATCAATCTGTCATGATTAAGTAAGAATGACACCACTGGACACTTTAAAAGGAGGCTGGTGCTTGGCATCATTGTTTCTCTTCTGTTAACCATGGTTATCTCTAAAGAAACACGTGCAGTCATCATTGCACTGCACAAAAATGGCCTAACAGGGAAGAAGTATCGCAGCTAGAAAGATTGCACCTCAGTCAACAATCTATCGCATCATCAAGAACTTCAAGGAGAGAGGTTCCATTGTTGCCAAAAAGGCTCCAGGGCACCCAAGAAAGACCAGCAAGCGCCAGGACCATCTCTTAAAAGTGTTTCAGCTGCGGGATCGGGCTACCAGCAGTGCAGAGCTTGC
>ONZH01019770.1:0-18005 GCA_900303285.1 Rhinella marina | reverse complement strand
ACGCAGGGATGTCCACCTTTTCAGTAGCTCACACTCAGTCAGCTTCTCCTTCGTGTCTTCATGGAGCCAGTGGGCGTGGCCTCATGTTTAGGGGTGTGGTTTCATGGGGCCAGGGTGTGGTTGCACATTTGGGGGCATGGCCAGTGAGGTCCGGCTTTCTGGGGTGGAGACAGTGGCCACCCTAGCTGCTGTGAAGGTCACAGTTAAAGGGGAGGGTGCTGTGGATGTTATGGTTAAGGGGCAGGCTGCTGTGGAGGTCACAGTTAAAGGGGCGGGCACTGTAGAGGTTACTATAGATATCTTTTAACGACACACACACAAACATTAAATGAAATAGATGCAATATACCCGGGCGAAGTCAGGTCCTTCTGCTAGTAATAAATAATAATAAATAAGGGCCACACACTTTATGAACCAACTACTTTGTTAGCCAGTGGCAGCAATGTGAGTGATTTCTAACAGTTAAAATACAATACATATATAGGAAATGCTCAATATCCAGGCCAATTTACCTTCAAACACAGACGTTGTTTTATGAAACGGAAAAAAAAATCAATGTTTCTCCCCCTGCTACTAGCACAATGGCCAAATCTCAACAGTGTTACCATGGCAAGTTGAGGTCATGCCTGATACAGATGAACAGAAATAATCCAGATCTGTCATAACACACATCACTTGTGCAACGTCAGATGATGATAATGTACTCATTACTTTAAAAAATACTATTTGATATGCTACTTACTAAATACTATTGCAAAGCCATACAAAACAAATGCTACATAAAATTTTACACAGAGTCCCATGGTTGTGTTTTCTCTTAGAAGCTAGATTGTAAGGGTGGGATCACACACATGCAGTGGTGTACCTTAAACGGTGGAAGACCATGCAACTGCTATTGGGCTTGGTGCTGAACTCCTTTTGCCTAAGATGTGAAAATTTCCAATTTCCATGCAGCCACCACAATGCTCAATGCAAAGACTTCATTAGAGTATAACAGTAACTGTATAAGCTCCTATACACTGAGCTCCCCCTAGTGGTGGTTGTAGACAGCCAGTTATATTATGCTGTGTGGAGGGAGGCATATTTATCAATTTACTAGCAGAAAGACCCGGCTTCGCCTGGGTATATTTAATCTATTTCATTTAATGTTTCTGTGTGTCGCTGCAGAGAGAAAGTCAATGCAGCTGACAGAAGTTGATTTTTACCTTCATTTTTTCAATCCCCATTGGCTGCGGAGTGGGAGAGGGCGTGGCCTTACCGGGGGCATGGTTTAGCGGGACCTTGGGGGGGTTGCTTTTAAGTCCTTTTAGTGGAAGAAATCATCTTTTATTACTACTGAACGGTAGTAGTCTAATATTAATCAATTTAATCTAATGTTTCTGTGTGTTTTTGCAGAGAGAAACTCACCCTCCCACCCCTGCAGCTGACAGCAGTTTATTTTTACCTTCATTTTTTCAATCCCAATTGGCTGTGGAGGGGGAAGGGGGCATGGCCTGACAGAGATGGGGTGTGGCTTAGTGAAACCTTGAGCAGGTGTTGTAAGTAGAGATGAACGAGCAATAAAATGCTCGGGTGCTCGTTATTCGAGTCGAACTTTTCCCGATGCTCGGGTGCTCGTTTCGAATAACGAACCCCATTGAAGTCAATGGGAGACTCGAGCATTTTTGCAGGGGAACAAGGCTCTGCCTAGGGAAGGCTGGGTGAAAACCTGGAAACATCAGAAAATGATGGAAACACCACGGAAATGGACAGGAAACAGCAGGGGCAGCATGCATGGATGCCTCTGAGGCTGCCTAATCCCACCATTACCCCAAATTCTCCTAGTGGGGCATGTGTGGTATCGATTCTTCTCAGTTTAAAATCGTATACGTCCCCTATCTTGGGACCATATATTTCAAGGATTTTTCGAACACGGAAAAGGAAAAAGAGCTTGCTATGGTCAGGGGAGTGTCTTTTCTACTGCAGCTAAGGGGACGTGTCCATGCTCTGCCTATCACAGGTCAGGAGCCATTTAAAAGAGGAACAAACAAAAATCAGTATAATATCTAATACGTCCCCTATCCGGGTAAATTGTTTGGAGAAAGGGCCTGTAGGTGGAGGCGTGCAGAGGAGTGCCCCCTGGGCTAGCGTGAGTGGTGGTGACAATAGCTGGATGGATTTGGAAAAACTTTAGCATCAACCGGTACGGTGTGTATTCTTCTGAGTTTAATACCGTATACGGCATCTATCCGGAAAAATAGTTTGGAGAGAGAGAAAGAGAGGAAAAAGACGTGCAGTATGGAGCAATTACACTTAAACTATTAGATTAGGCAGACTTGGTCTGCTTAATTGCAACCCAGACAAATGAGAGAAAGAGAGGAAAATGACGTATTTTTAAAAGTGACGTTCAGTATAGATCAAGTGTGGTATGTGTTCTATGTATACTATTCAGTTTAATACGGCAGCTATCCGGAAAAATAGTTTGGAGAGAGAGAAAGATAGGAAAAAGACGTAAATTGTTTGGAGAGAGGGCCTGTAGGTGGGGGGGCCAGGCTGGGGGGGAAGGAGGTTGAGCTGGAAGAGCCAGAGGAGTGCCCCCTGGGCTAGCGTGTGTGGTGGTGACAACAGCCGGATGTAGTTAGAATGACGACGCAGGACCCCAACTTAAAAATTTAGCATCAACCGGTACAATTGTCAATTATGAGCTCGATCAAGTGTGGCATTACTTTTTAGATGGAGATTGCATGTGGTCACGTACTCCCTGGAACCCCATAGTCACCCCTTCTCTGATGTGCTACCCCAGAACATTCTCTGCCTCAATTTGCAAGACCTTTTGCAGTCTCAGTGTGCTGACAGTGGGGATTTACCAGTGTTGTCTGAGGAGGTGGTGGACAATGGCGAGACACAGGTGTCGGGGGGTGAGGTAGTTGAAAGTGAAGCAAGTTACATTGTGGACTCCTTGGGGGGACTTTCTCATGATGGGACAGATTCAACTTGGGTGGATCAGGCACAGGAACAGATGAATTTTTTGGGGGGTTTAGTTAACTTTTATTTAGCAAAAATAACCACAGAGATATTTATTCGTTCTCTTCGCTGCGCAGTCTGGCGTTGGGGTTCGTCACTTTGATGGCGAGCTGTGCCGCTCTCTCCACAATGGTCTTTCGGTTCTTTGAGGAGACGTTGTGGGCGATTTCTGCACAGAAGGACTTGTTGCTCATCAACAGAACCTCGAGCTCCTTGACATTGTGGACAAGGAATTTGCGGAACCCTGTGGGCAGCATGTGTTCGGTCTTCTTGTTGCTACCGTACCCAATGTTGGGCAATATAGATACGCAGGTAATATTATTTTTCACACCTATCCCAAAAAAAAATTTATGCAGTTTGCTCAAATAAAACTGGAAACTGGAACTGGAGAGAGGGCCTGTAGGTGGACCTCTGGAAAAATTGTTTGGAGAGAGGGCCTGTAGGTGGACCTCCAGAAAAATTGTTTGGAGAGAGGGCCTGTAGATGGACCTCCGGAAAAATTGTTTGGAGAGAGGGCCTGTAGGTGGACCTCTGGAAAAATTGTTTGGAGAGAGGGCGTGTAGGTGGACCTCCAGAAAAATTGTTTGAAGAGAGGGCCTGTAGGGGGCCCTCCTGAAAAATTGTGGTAAAAGAGTGCCAGTTGGACCTCTAAAAATGGAGTTTTTTTAGTCAGCTTTAGGCAAAGACGACATGGAGGAGAAGGAGTAGGAGGAGTAGAGAAGAGGAATCGGATACACAAGTAATGTTAATCTTTAGCTGCTTTCCCCCGGAGGAGATTTGAATTCCGGTGAAATCCAGGCTTTGTTTCATTTTAATAAGCGTCAGCCTGTCAGCGCTGTCAGTTGACAGGCGTGTACGCTTATCGGTGATGATGCCACCAGCTGCACTGAATACCCGCTCTGACAGCACGCTAGCGGCAGGGCAGGCCAGAACCTCCAAGGCGTACAGCGCCAGTTCAGGCCACGTGTCCAGCTTTGAAACCCAGTAGTTGTATGGAGCAGAGTGATCGCTACGGACGTTAGTATGGTCAGCTAGGTACTCCCTCACCATCTTTCTGTACAGCTCCCCCTACTCTGCCTAGACTGGGGACAGGTGACAATGTCTTGCTGGGGTGACATAAAACTGGCAAAGGCCTTGGAGAGCGTTCCCCTGCCAGTGCTGGACAAGCTGCCTGCTCGGCTCCTCTCCCCCGCTACTTGGCCCACAGAACCATGCCCTCTGCCGCTAGCGGCGTCAGATGGGAAGAATTGTTTCAGCTTGTGCACCAGGGCCTGTTGATATCTATTCACACTCATACTCCTTTCCTCTGCAGGGATGAGAGTGGAAAGGTTCTGCTTTTACCGTGGGTCCAGGAGAGTGAACACCCAGTAATCGGTGTTTGAAAAAATTCTTCTAACGCGAGGGTCACGGGATAGGCAGCCTAACATGAAATCTGCCATGTGCGCTAGAGTCCCAACACGCAAGAATTCCCTCTCCTCACTGGCCTGACTCTCCATTTCCTCCTCATCCTCCTCCTCCAAGTCCTCCTTTTCAGCCCATACATGCTCAAGAGTTAAGGACTGAGCACTGGTACCCTCTACTGTCTCACCGACATTCTCCTCCTCTTCCTCCTCATCCTCATCCCCCTCCTCCGATACGCGCTGAGAAACAGACCTGAGGGTGCTCTGGCTTTCAAGCGACATATCTTCCTCCACCATCTCTTGTGACAAGCGCAAAGCATCCGATTTGATGCTGAGCAGTGAGTTTTTCAACAGGCAAAGCAGCGGGATGGTGAGGCTGATAATGGCGGCATCGCCGCTGACCATCAGTGTTGACTCCTCAAAGTTGCTCAACACCTGGCAGATATCAGACATCCGCGTCCACTCCTCATTGTAGACTTGAGGAATCTGACTCACCTGACTACCAGTTCTGGTGGAAGTTGACATCTTGCAGTCTACAATTGCTCTGCGCTGCTGGTAAACTCTGGATAACGTGTTTAATGTCGAATTCCATCTCGTGGGCAAGTTGCACAACAGTCGATGAGCTGGAAGTTGTAGGCGGCGCTGCGCTGCCCTGAGAGTGGAAGCATCTGTGGTTGACTTGAGGAAATGCGCACAGATGTGGCGCACCTTGGTGAGCAAATCTGACAAATTGGGGTATGTCTTGAGGAACCGCTGAACTATGAGATTGAACACGTGGGCCAGGCATGGCACATGTGTCAGTCTGCCGAGTTGCAGAGCCGCCACCAGGTTACGCCCGTTGTCACACACAACCATGCCTGGCTTGAGGTTCAGCGGTGCCATACACACATCGGTCTGCGCCGTAATGCCCTGTAACAGCTCTTGGGCGGTGTGCCTTTTGTCACCTAAGCTCAGCAGTTTGAGCACCGCCTGCTGGCGCTTCCCCACGGCACTGCTGCTGCGCCTAGAGCTACCGACTGAAGGCGCCATGCCCACGGATGGTAATTCGGTGGAGGAGGAGGAGGGGTCGGAGGAGGAGGAGGCATAGTACGTCTGAGAGACCGTGACCGAGGTAGGCCCCACAATCCTCGGTGTGGGCAGTACATGAGCGGCTCCAGGGTCATTCTCGGTCCCAGCCTCCACCAAGTTAACCCAAAATGCCGTCAGTGAGATATTGTGTCCCTGCCCGGCAGCACTTGTCCATGTTTCCGTGGTTAGGTGGACCTTCTCAGAAACAGCGTTGGTCAGGGCACGGATGATGTTCTGTGACATGTGCTGGTGTAGGGCTGGGACGGCACATCGGGAAAAATAGTGGGGCTGGGGACCGAATTCCGAGGGGCAGCCACCGCCATGAGTTTGCTAAAGGCCTTGGTCTCTACCAGCCTATAGGGCAGCATCTCCAGGCTCAGCAATTTGGAGATGTGGACGTTGAGGGCTTGGGCATGTGGGTGGGTGGAACTGTATTTCCTCTTGCGCTCCAGCGTCTGCTGTAAAGACAGCTGAACGCTGCGCTGGGACACATTGGTGGACACTGTGGAGGATCGTGGAGGCGAAGGTGTGGTTTTCCGGCGGGAGGCGCTCGTGCCGGGGTCCTGGGCAGGGGGTTGACTAGCAGAGGCAGCGAGTGACGCAGGGGGTTGACTAGCAGAGGCAGCGAGTGACACAGGGGAAGGAGCAGTGGTGTGACCCGCAGGAGGTGGTGAACGGCCTTGGTTCCATTGAGTGGGGTGTTTAGCACTCATATGCCTGCGCATGCTGGTGGTGGTTAGGCTAGTAGTGGTGGCACCCCTGCTGATCCTGGTGTGGCACAGGTTGCACACCACAGTCCGTCGGTCATCCTCACTTTCTTTAAAGAACCTCCAGACTTGCGAACATCTAGGCCTCGCCATGGGAGCTTCACTACGTGAAACAGTTGCTGCTAATGCACCAGCTCTGGTCCTGCTTCTCCCTCTGGCCACACCACTGCCTCTTACAACCTGTTCTGGTGCAGCACTCGCCTCCACCTCAGAAGCACTGTCTTCACTCGGCATATCAACCCAGCTTGGGTCAGTCACCTCGTCATCCTCCGATTCCTCAGTCTGCTCCCCCCTCGGACTTCCTGCCCTGACAACAACTTCACCACTGTTTGACAACTGTGTCTCCTCATCGTCTGACACCTCTTTACAAACTTCTTCCACTAACTCAACATTGTCATCATCATCACCCACAGACTGCGACTTTTGGAAAACTTGGGCATCGGGAACGAGGTCAGCAGCAACCTGAGAAGTGGTTTGTGACTCTGGGAAGGGTCCAGAGGGTCTACAGTTCCTGAGAGTATGCCGGATCGCATTCCAAATTTTCCTGGGAGGGGGCAGACTGGGGGGAAGGAGGTTGAAGTGGAGGAGCCAGAGGAGTGCTCCCTTGGGTAACGTGGGTGGACTGCGTGAAAGACTGACTGGTGGACAAATTACTTGAAGCATTGTCCGCAATCCACGACATCAGCTGATCGCACTGTTGTGGTTTCAACAGTCCTCTACCACGTGTCCCTGTAATTTGAGACATGAAGCTAGGGAGTGTAGCTCTGCGGCGTTCCCCTGCTCTCTCATCAGCAGGTACTGTCTCACCCTGCCCAGGACCACGGCCTCTGCTCTCTGCAGTAATTGAATGCCCACGCCCATGCCCTCATCCTTGACCCTTAGCCCTGGGGTTCAACATTTTCTGTATGTAAGTGTATTATATAAAAAATAAAAAATAAATGGGCCTGGTGTACTGAAACCCACAAACTTGTTCAGTCTGGTTTAATTAAGTGACGTAAAGAAAGTGTCACCTGGACAGAAAATATGGATTGAAGTGTGTACTGAACTGTGACACACAGAATGGTTCCACACTGCTGTGTGAAATTGATTTGTATCACTGAGCTAAAACAACAAAAAAACTATTTTTTTTATATATTTTTTTAATATATTTTTTTGTAGTTTTGTTTTTTTTGGAACGTGACGTGCAGAAACTATCGTAGACCTAACTCACACCCTGTTAATGGTGGCTATTTTGACTGCGACCCAGATAAATGTCGCACAGAGATTTTTGTGATCAAGCTATATACGTGAGAGCAAAAGACTTGGTTGGATTAAGTGACGTACAGACAGTGTCACCTGGACAGAAAATAGTGAGTGTACTGAACTGTGACACACAGAATGGTTCCACACTGCTGTGTGCAATGGATTTGTATCACTGAGATATAACAATTAAAAAAAAGGGGGTTATATATGGCGATAGCTGCACTACTAGTGCCAGCCAGCCAAGCCAGGAGACAAAAAAATAAATTTCTTGTAGCCCTTAGAAGGGCTGTTGGGTTCTTTGTGGGTGATTCCTGCCTAACAGAGAACTAAATGCAGGCCCTAACACTCTCCCTGAAACGCAGCAGCTCTATCCCTAACGACATCCAGACAGCATCTGAGCCGAGCACCGCGGCCAGTCACTAGTATATTCCAGGGTCACCTGATCAGGCCAGCCAACCCCTGCTATCGACATGTAAAGGCCCCACGTGATGCTGGGTGTACCGCACAGTCTCCTGGCTTGTGATTGGCTGAGTTTTTAGGCGCCAAAAAAGCACGATGCGGAAGTTGCCATTTCCTCAAGCATGGCGAGATACTCGTCCGAGCAGCGAGCACTTACGAGTACCCTAATACTCGAACGAGCACCAAGCTCGGACGAGTATGCTCGCTCATCTCTAATTGCCGCTCCGCCTGTGAAGCATTTTGTGAGCGTCACGTGGATGGATCGGCACATAAAGATCACGTAATCACGTCTGCACGTCAGTGGCCTGAAGAAGCGCTGAAGCACGAAACGGCCATCTCAACGAGTCTTGCCTGCTTCATGTGCGATTCCGCCCCGTGCCAACTATGGTGTTTTGTTTATGCACCTGAAATAAAGAAAACTACTTCTGGGTGAGTTCTGCCTGTTTTGCTCTTTTTTTGTTTGTTAATACCAATGATTTGTCATTAGGAACATCCAGCTTTTCATCTCTCTGCCTTTTGTGGATTTTTCTAGGATATGGAAACTTTGCAGGATGATTTGGAAGAAGTAAAACCAGTTAAAGGTAAGAATTGTCATGATTAAGCCCTGGCCCACCTAAGGGGGGCTTAAAAAAAGGAATGATTTCCATATTCTACTACATACTACTTCTATAGTCAACTGCATGGAAAGTGAATGACTGTAATTCCAGTAACTTGGCCAGGTACACGTTCAGCTTCTGCTCCATTGGATGAGTCTTTTTTAAATTACTTCAGTGATCTATTGCTGTCGAAAGGAAGAGAAGGAGCATAAGGAACAATAAACAACATTGAAGTCGATGGCAAAGAATATTAGCTTCCTTCTGCTGATGGTGACAAGCACTGACTGCTTTAGACTGAGTGCGGGCCGGTGGGAAATGCAGCAGTTCCTTTGGAGGGCAACTGTCTGTTGGCCATAGTGCATACTAACTGTATTAGTAATGTAATGGATTAACCATGAATGTTTCAGCAGTTGAACAGGATGCATGTGGCGATATATTAGAGCACCCTTTAATACTGAGGCACAGTTATTCCGTGTATAAACTACAGATTAACTATGGATGTGTCAGCAGTTCAACAAAATACACGTCTCAATATATTAGACCACCTTTTAATACTGAGGCATAGTGATTCTATATGGAAACTATGAGATTAACGGGGATTGTGTCAGCAGTTCAATAAGATGCAGACCTTGATATATTAGACTGATGTTTAATACTGAGGCACAGTAATTCTATATATAAAATAAGAGATTTATTGCAGATGTGTCAGCAGTTCAGCAAGATGCAGAGAGCAATATATAAGACTGCCCTTTAATACTAAGGCACAATAATTTG
Organism: Rhinella marina; assembly: GCA_900303285.1. Classification (NCBI taxonomy): domain Eukaryota; kingdom Metazoa; phylum Chordata; class Amphibia; order Anura; family Bufonidae; genus Rhinella; species Rhinella marina. The sequence goes on along the minus strand of ONZH01019770.1, from coordinate 8,696 downwards.
ATATGTAAACTAACATATTAATTGAAATTGTGGCAGCAGCACAACAAGATGCTCACAGCGATTACACTGTTCTGTCCCTGTAGTCTCCTGATGCTCTCCATATGCTCTCCCTACAGTGTTTAAAAACTCTCCCTACGATCTCCCTACAGTGTCCCTGCACTGTTCCTGCACTCTCCCTATCTAAAATTCAACAATTAAAAGCTTTCTTTCAACACTTTCCCTAGTGCAGTAATATTTGTCACGTCTCTCCCTAACCTCAGCTAACATTGATATGATAGAGACCATGTCGGATGAGGCTTTTTATAGGTTTGTGGCATCACAAGAGATGGCTATCTGCTGAATGGCTAGCTGGGTCATATTGTACTGTGTAAGGGCTTAGCTTTTATCAGTTGAGCTGTAGTTTGTGTTGGTAGCTTTTTGGTAAGGTACATATGACTTTTTAACCACTTTTTATTCATTTTTTGGTAGAGACTAGGCGATAAAAAAGCAAGAAATAGGCCTTTTTATTTTATTTTCAACAACAGTCACGTTACAAAAAACTATTTTATGTGAATAGTCCAGATATGTTCAGACCCGACAATATCAATTGTTTTTTTTTTATTGTTATTAATTTTTATATGTAAAATTAGGAAAAAGGTTACAGTTTTTATATTAGTTATATTTTTTATATTAAAATAATTACTTTTTAATTTGTTTTTTATTGTAATTGTCTGTCCCATTAGGGAATTTGAATGTGTGAACTTCAAATCGCTTGTCCCATAGACTAAATTAGAATACTATTGCAGTCTATGAGATTTGTCAGGCCGTGCCTCATGCAGGGCTTTGCAGCTCTCTATGATATTGCTGGAAGCCTTCACAAGGTCCCAGGCTGTCATAGCAACCAATCATAGCCCCACAATTTCATCGCTGAGGCTCAGATGGGAGAACAAAAGGGAAACATGTGCTAAAAACTACATTGTCAAAACTACTTTAAAACAATGTAGCTAGGATGTTTGGCAGCTTTTTTTTTTTTTTTTAACCATGTGGCATATTACAGAAATGTCAATACACTTTTATATAAAACTCATTGACAGTATTTATGCATTGGTGGTCAATTACATGTACTATACACTATTAGCTAAATATTATAACTAAACAAGAAATATTTAATATTAAAATATATCAATGTGTGTGATGTTCTCTATCATTTTTCATCATTGTTTTTTATATTATACTGTTTGTAATCCAAGTAAATTTTATTGGCAATAATTTTGCTTCATTGACCTAATACAATATTCTCATTTCAAAAAATATTTTCTAAACTTAAAATTAATTACACAGTAAAATTCATTACAATAACAAAATCAAACTTTAATGGTGCAGTTCATGGAAAAGTTTACATTTCTGAAGAGAAAGCTAGCATCATTTAGCGATAATGAATTATAATCCACTTTTCACAGTGTGAATGGACTTAATTAACACATTCATTGTTTCTATGGAAAAAAAAATGGAAACCTAGCAATTTTTCTTATGACACTTTGTTATTTAATAAATGCTTATTTCTAGCTTTCCTCTGATTGCCTCTTCTAATTGTCATTTTATATTTGTCCATTTATGCTCTTATTTGACTCAGTTTTATGTATAATAAACTGGTTTTACTACAGGGAAATTTCTTCATCCTTCAATTTCTGCATAGGGTGATCCCTGAACACAACACATTAAAGATTTTTATTATTTCTAAAGCAATCACATTAAGATTTGCAAATACCTGCAAACCTTTATAATTAGTGTTGAGTGAATTGAAGCCGATGAAGTGGAGTTCAAGCTGAAGTTTAGGAAAACTTTGATTTGCACCTAATCTGAATTTCCTGGTGCTTTGTGATAATGAATCCTTTTTTTCCTAAAATGGGGGCTACACGTGTAACAAAATGAAAGTATGAATCCCGGGAACACAAGAGCATGCATAATGTCATGCAGACGGCCAATCAGCATCTAGCCAGTCCCTGTGATGTCACAGCCCTATAAAACTCTCATCCCACCCGGTCTCCGCTATTGTGAACTGAGTATAGAGAGAGACGTGACAAGTGCTAGGGACAGTGAATAAGAAATTGGATAAGATAAGATAATATTGGATAAGAAGAGTTCAGGGACAGCACAGGGACAGCTCAGGGACAGTGTAGGGAGATCATAGGGAGACTTTTTACACAGTATGGGAGAGCATTGGAATGCAGGGACTAATTGATCAGTGACCCCCTTGGTTAATAGAGAAGTAATTGTATAACGCTTTGATTCTGTAATTGATGTTAAAAAGTGGTTCAATACTACTGCTATTGGGGAATTCATTGTTTTTATACACAAGTAATTGTATAATACCTTGATTCTGTAATTGGGGTAAAAAAAGCACTCTATTTTTAGGGTTATATGTTTTTCCACCTTGTTTAATAGATAAGTACTTTAATTCCATTATGTCTTGATTCTGTAATTGGGGTGAAAAAGCTGTCTAATACTACTGCTATTGGGGTGTCCACATTGTTTTATACATAAATAATTCTCTAACGCCTTGATTCTATAATTGTGGTGAAAAAGCTCTATTTTTACAATTATTTATTTTCCACCTTGTTTTATAGATAAGTAATTAAGCCTTAAGCCATTAAGCCTTAATTCTCAAATTGGGGTTAATAAGGTGTCTATACAATATTTACTGTTATTGGTTTGCCCACTTTGTTTCTTAGATAAGCAATCCGATTAATTCTTGATTATCAAATTGGCATGGTCTAATACTATTATTTTACATTTACAGTTGTACAGCATTTCTCACAGATAGGTGCCTTGCAGCAGAAGAAGAGGGGTGGTAACAGCAGTTACAGCAAAAGGCCAGAGCTGTCAGTGTCATCCAGCGGTTGTGTTTTGACCAGCAACCTAGCTGTTCATGAATGGTTGACTGGGTCTTCAACATCATCTCAACTGCCATTAGACACCCATGGCCAGGAGGTCAGTGGGTTCCACAGACACCAGGCTTAGTTGTCATGGCCCAGGAACAAGCTCTGTGCCCTCACCTGTTTTTCTTTTCTTTCTGCTAGCGAAGTATTGTATGCTGCTGGCTCTGTTCTAAGCTTATTGAGAACAATCAGAAGCTACTGGCCAGCCAGATTTGGAGGAGAGATCCACTGCTTCCTCTTGTAGGTGGGCAAGAAGCGACAAGTTGCATGAGAGCAGGTGTTGCGAGCAGTCAGGGACATGGTCATGAGATTGGTGAGAGTCACAACAGTGGCATGCATACAGTAGTGGCTGATAATGTAGAATGTACGTGGGAGCCGGGTGAAGAGGAGCATTATCATCATCAGGGGGTGAGGGTGCCAGCTTGCCCATGAGACAGTGACAGGGTGGCAGTGTGCAGCTCAGCCAGCAGGGTTTAAGCTTGGATGGGGGCCAACGGGGTGGAAGCATTGTGAGGTCTGGGACCTTTATAGAGGCAGCAGGAAATAGTTATGGAGTGGTGGTGGTAAAATCCCTACTAGCCTGTGTAGGAATTTTCATCAAGTCACCTGAGGATCTCAGTTTGGCCATATGTAAAATGTGTGGACAGAAGGTGAAGCGTGGCCAGGGTGCAGTTCCAACACATGGAACGTCACCATAAAGTGGCCTGGGAAAACCATAGGGCTTGTGTTGTGGTACAGTCTGAGGCATCTCCTAGCAGCCTGCAACATTTTTTCAACAGTCAAGGCTCCACCACCTAAGCAGAAGAGAGCTGTGCTCCCCTCCTATCATCTACTGGTCATGAAGCACCTCCTACTTCTCATCAGTCATTTCACCAGCAATCGATCACAAAGGCGATTACAAAAAGACAACAGTATGCATCCACTCATCCAACCGCGCAGTAGCTAAACATGCTCCTGGCCAAGTTGCTGTTATTCCAGTACTTCCCTTTCCAGGTGGTTGACTCTGCACCTTTCAGAGTACTGAAGCCAAGGTGGAGAGTCCCAAGGTGTCATTACTCCATTACTCCAAAAATGCTATACTAGCTCTGCACATGTATGTTGAGCAGAATGTGGGCCAGTCCTTCAGCCTGTCTGTCTGGTACAGATCATGACACCGCTGATGTGTGGAGCTATAACTATGGTCAAGGACAATATATGTCCTTTATGGCCCACTGGGTAAATGTGGATTCTGCCCAGGCTGATGGAGTGGTGCAGGTGGAAACAGCATCAGGAGTCATCATAGTGGAGCTGTCACAGAGTGTTGCAGGTGGAAACAGCATTAGAAGTGGCTAAGTCACAGAATGGTGCTGGTGGCAATAGCATGAGCATCATAGTGGCTAAGTCACAGAGTGGTGCTGGGGGCAATAGCACGAGAAGTCATCATCGTGGACCAGTCACAGAGTCATGAGGATGGCAACATCATGAGGAGTCATCATAATGGCCCAGTCACAGAGTGGCATGGGTGGCATAATAGCATTATTAAGACAGAATGCTAAATAAAATGGCCATTCAGCGATTAAAAATAATGAAAAAAAAATCACCTCATGTGAGCGCGGTGACGTCATCGCAGGTCCTTTTGCAGTTCCTGCAGAAAGAAGAAAGAAGTGGATACTGGCTGCGCGACGAAGTGAGGTTGATGTGAGTTGTTTTTTTTTTTTCTTTTACCCATGAATGGCCATTTTATTTAGCATTCTGTCCATGTTATAACGGAAAATAATAAAATCACCTGAACGCCGAACTTAAGTGAAAAGGTCCAGGTTCGATACGGACCCGAACTTTGCAGTTTGGGTTCGCTCATCTCTAATCACAACCCAACTGTAATTACAACCTGTATACTGAATGTGAATCATAGAGAATCTACAAGAGAGGAATATATATATATATATATATATATATATATATATATAATGATAAACGGACGAGGCAGCACACCGGACTTAAAAGGATAGTGGATCTTTATTTCACCCAGAAAACAAACTGCAAAGTTTCAGCTCTCTCAATGGAGCCTTTGTCAAGCAGAGAACTCAGTGCTCAGTGAAGATATATATAGTCAAACCGTGTAATTAACATGAATTATTCGGAATCAATTCATGTTATCAAAGATTAAGTTGAATACATAAAGTGCAAAAATATGGCATACATAAAATTAGAGTACATGATCATAAAATTGTTCATTTCATATAATCTAGTGAAAAATACATATATAAGGTGTCCAATGAAGTGTAAAACAGTGATTATCAATAAATGAAGTGAATTAATACTCAGGTGTTTTTAAAAAAAAGTTAATTACATACTGTGAATAGGCTGTACACCTTACCAGGACCCACATGGACAAAAACAGCATCCCCTGGGAATAACTGCGCTTGCATAAGGGAATATCGAGGAAGCACATATTGAGAAACGGCAGGGCGGTTTAACTGGCGCATGCGCACTAGCTCAGTAAAGCCAGCGCGCCGGCTTCCAAGCGTACCTAACTGCCAATACTAAAGATGGAGCACAGAAGAACAGGAGAACCCCCGTGCATGCGTAGGTTAGTCCCGATGCCATTGCAACTAAGGTATAAGCAATAGTGGCTAAATAGGGGCGTGAAAAGGGCCCACCGAAAGCGGCACCACTCCCAGCGTATGATCCGGGGTGATGCCACAGGGGGCGATCCAGGAACACCAAAATGTCCCCGATCACTACCCACACGCCCACAGTTCAGTTACCCAATTAACCCCTGTATCACCACATGACTAAATGTGGTATATGCAGGGGACAGGTCCCTAAAAGAATCAGGGAACTGACCCCATAGAAATCTCCTTGAACTCATCAAGGAACGCGCCAGCGTCCCCCGGTGCATTCCAAGGAAAGTACTGCAACCACATGAGGACATATAAAAGAAAAAAAGAAAATTATTACATCTGTGCTTTTATTCAAGTTTAAAACATTATAAATAATTCCCAGCTTCGAGGATAGCCATAATTAGTCACGGTGGAACTGGATGGTGGGCAGCGTTCTCACACTTTACATAATGCATTAATATCTATGAGAGAGAGAAAAAAATAATAATGTAATACAATTGAGAACTAGGAGCACTGTGTTTGATCCTCAATCACACACAAGCTTCAGAACCACATATGGGACACTGGGAGGTCAAACTACCCTAAATTCTACATTTAACCCTATGGGTTTTAAAGATTGTAAGAAGAAAACCCAATAAAGTTCTCTATGTTTAAGTAATGATACTCTATCCCCCCCCCGCGTCTGCGCATGTGAACCTGTTCAAGAATCTGAAAACGGAGATCCTTCTCACTATGTTTTGCCTCTGAAAAATGTTTTGAGACTGGCAAGTCAAGTCTTTTTCTCTGATGGTATATCTATGGTGTTTGAGCCTGGTTTTGACATCCCAGGTAGTCTCACCAACATAGAGAAGATGGCAAGGACATTCCAAAACATAAATTACATATGAAGAATCAAATGTCAAATATTGTTTGACTTCACCTGTCTGTGGGTGCAGAAAATGGGAACTCTTGAGCATTAATGGACAATTTACACAATTATGGCATGGATAACACCATGCTTTAGTGAAACCAAAATATGCACTGAAGGATCGTTTTGTCATACCAACGTCTGAACGGACAAGCTGATCCTTCAGATTTTTTGTACGGCGGAATGACATGAGAGGGGGAATATTAAATTTGTGTTTCCTCAAGATCTGGCCAATTTTTGTACTACTAGGCATATAATTGGAAACATATACATAATCCAACCTGCAAATACTGAACCTGATGATTCAACTGAGAACTTTGGAAGACTAGACATGATAACTTTGAATTCTGATGATTATGGGACATTTGCCTTGCAACTGTGCCCCTGTACTTCCTCCAGGGAATAACTTAAAGGAAAGTGCAAGGAGAAATGATAAGTTTCCACATAGATTGCTTGAGAAGCTGGTGTGTAACACATTGATACAAGTAGTGGCCCCATGACAACGTGGAGAGGGTGTCAGCATTATGTTTGTGTTGACGTTACTGTTTTTCCATCTTTTTTCTTTTGAATGGCCATTTTATTTAGCATTCTGTCTTAAGAATGCTATTATTTTCCGTTATAACTAGCGTTGAGCGCCACGTGGTATTCGGCCGAATACCACATGTGCTCGAGCGCCATGCTCTAGTCACCTCCCCGGGCGCTAATTAGCCATTTAGCGTGCGGGGAGGTATGGCATTCAGTGTAAAGCCAGTAGCCATGTTAGCTACTGGCATTACACTGATTGACTGGCCGGGAATGCGTCATCGGGTGCTATATAGCACCCAGTGACATGTGACCCGGCCAGTGTTAGACAGGGAGAGCTGCAGCAAGGAGGGACAGAGAGTTTAGGGAGAGAAGCACGCTAGGCAGGGATAGAAAACGAGCAGAAAAGACTCAAAAGCCCTTTTAAGGGCTATTATATCTGGCACAACCATTTTTAATATTTAAGGACATTTAAGGTGGTGAAAATAGCGCTAGGTGGCCTGCCATTAACGCCACAAGCGCTGCTGCAACAAGGAGGGACATACACTATAGGCAGAGAAGCACGCTAGGCAGGGATAGAAATCGCTCCAAAAAGACCCAAAAGCCTTTATAAGGGCCACTATATCTGTCACAAACTTTTATTTACTGATATTTGAGTACTTTAAAGGTGGTGAAACTAGCACTAGGTGGCCTGCCATTAATGACCATGTGCTGCTGCTGCATGCTGTAGGACACTCTCTGTATACTATATTTTTACTATAATTTTATTATACTTTCACCATTTTATGATAGTTAATATATAGAGATGAGCGAGTAGTGTTCGATCGAGCCGCTATTCGGCATACTCGATTTCGATCGAGTATAACGGCGATGGCGCACTTAGAATTTGTTTCCCCTCCCACCTTCCCTGGCGCTCTTTTTCCACCAATCACCATGCAGGGGGGGGTATGACAGGCCAGCGGAGCACGCTGGCAGCGCGAAAACGGCGTCTACATGGATTGGCTGGAAAAACCACGTGACCTCGAATATTAATAACTCAGGCCTTCCTGCTCGTTCGCATGTGCTGCGTGAACTTAGTCAGGGACAGAGGCTGGAGAAGGGAGAGATAGGTTTTAGCTGTTGGACAGGCAGGAGCGTGATTAAAAGCCCTTATCAGGGCTACTATAGTGCAGTACAGTGATAGCTTTACTCAACTATATACACTCTGCAGAGAACGGCTGCTGTATTCAGGGATAGCTGCTGGAGTAGGGACAGAGAGAGTCATTAGTGGTGTATTAGGTGCTCTGCTACATACCAAACTATACTTGGCACTACTGTTCTGCGTTCTTTTTGGCTGCAAAACCCTGTTATATACCTAGTGTGTATATGCACCATCTGATCTTCTGGCAGTATACGGCTGTGTACATTTTTTTTTTTTTTAAATACAGTTTCTTTGGCTCTAGTGTTCTGGGTTCTGTGTGCCTACAATACCCTTTTTGTATACCAGGTGTAAATACCCACCGTCTGACCTGTTAGTACACGGCTGTGTACTCAGACATATTTAAAAAAAAGTCCTGTATTTGCACCTAAGCAACTCTATATACTGTTAATTCTGACCTGTTAGTACACGGCTCAGACATATTTAAAAAAAGTCCTTTTATTTGGCACCTGTAATGTGCTTCTGCGTGCCTGCAAAACTCTTTTTATATACGTGCTGTTAATACCCACCGTCTACCTGTTATACACGGCTGTGTAATCAGACATATT